>JAHWFP010007115.1:1822-20033 GCA_023313725.1 Lithobius niger
CATTATTTTTTCTTGTTTCAGCAAGAATAACACAGAAAGGAATACTGTAATCATCTTAAAATAACTGTTATAATAGAACCTTTTTAATACTCAATTTTAAGAGCTATAAAAATTGATAATCGGTTCTTTGGTTCGACCTCTACGTGAGGGCAAAATTACCCCAAGAAGAACTACAACAATAATTGTAGTCACATTAAAATAGCGTTCAAAAGGCCATAGGCCTTCTTTATACCTAAGTTTAACCTGTAAACTTGAGCATCGGTTCGTTGGTTCGATTTTCAGGTGTAGTACAGCTGTTACGGGCCAGAATTTGGGCTAATTATGAAAATCGAGCTAAAAGCCATGAAATTTGACCCACCCCTAAGGCCCCTTCCTGTCCCCCTACCACACTCACCTGTACAACTATGAATTTTTGTACTATGAATTTTGGTACACCAATCACCCCTAGTAGTAGAAACTGAACCAGCTATGGATCCCCATAAAAATACCACCAAAGCCTCTCCTAGCATCCCCCGTCCTGTGCACCCCGTGAAGCATCAACAAATTTTGCTGATCGTGCTAAAACGTGAATTGGTACACATACACAAGTCATTCTTAGCAGTACAAAGCGAACTAGAATTTGTTGATCAACAACCTCATGGAGAGCACACAGGGAAGAACTGGGGGTGGGTGTATCTCAAGGGGTTCCATACGTAGTTCGATTTCCACTGCTACAGTGCATGTTTTTAGTACGTTCAGCAAGAATTTGTTGGTCATTGATGCTTCATGGGGTGCACACGAGAGGAGGGGGATGCTAGAGGAGACTTTGGTGGTATTTCATGGGGATCCGTGGCTGGTTCAATTTCTACTACTAGAAATGATTGGTGTACTAAAATACATGCTTTCTGTACGATCAACAAGAATTTTTCGGGATCAACCTCATGGAGCGGGAATAGGGGGGAAGCACTGAGGACCTTGGAGGATTTCGCAGAAGTTCCATAGCTAGTTTGATTTCTACTGCTAACAATGACTTCTTTACCAAATTTCATTCTTTTAGCACTATCTGCAAGAACTTGTTGGTCAGGCCTCAAGGAGGGAGCACGGAGGGAGGGGGACCGTTGTGGTGGCTTGTAGATTATCTCGAGGGGGTTCATAGATAGTTCAACTTGTACTACATGATTGACTTGTGTACCACAATTCAAGTGTTTAGTCCGATCTGCCATCATTTGTTGGTCAAGCATCAGATAGGGGGCACAGGGAAGCGCTAGGGGGCCCCTTTGGATATTTCGTGGGGGTTCCATGCTTGGTTTGATTTGTAATGCTAAAAATGACTTGTGTGCCAAGTTTCATGCTTTTAATAATAATAATAATAATAATAAAAGTTTCAACCACAAATGTGGTTAGGAATTTGGAGGGGCAAAAGCCACTAACACCAACCCTATGCTAATTGTCAGAAATCCATAAAAAACAATATAAAAAGGATAAAAAGATGAAAATAAAATATCGAAGCCAAGCCCGCCAAGAACAGGGTCAACCTAGGCACGATTCATTCGACGAATTCCGGTCTCTTTAGGAACCTCCCAAGAGGGCATGCGTTGAGGATCTTCTTAAAGGCTGCAAGAGAACATGCTGTAACCGCGGTCTCAGGCAGGGAGTTCCAAGCTGGAGCAACCCTAACCGTGAAAAATTTTTTTCGGCAATCTAAGTTTGCTCCTTCAATAGAGAGTTTAAGGGAATGTCCCCGAGTAGATTTAATTCTGCTCAAGTCGAAAAAAGGCAAGTCAACATTTAACGTTCCGTGGACAATCCTATAAGTTAGAATTAAGTCAAATTTCAAACGACACAGTTCCAATGATTCCAACCCCAAGCGTTTGATTCGCGTATTGTAGGGCAAATCACGGAAGCCATGTAGATACTTAGAAAAACGCCGCTGCACCGACTCCACAAGCTCAACGTCCTTTAAGAGGTACAGCGATCACACTGAGGTTGCATATTCAAGAAGCGGGCGGACAAAGACTCTAAAAGCCCAGACTTTTGTATTCAAATTTCCAGAAGTAAAGCAGCGATTTACGATAGCCAAACGCTTAAATGCGGCAGCAGTAATCTTCCCACAATGGAGGGTCGATTTCAAATTTGACGTAAACCAAATGCCAAGATCACGAATCACATGCACATCCGGGAGAACGTGGCTTTCAATCGAGTAGGCGAAAGGTAAAATTTCGTTACCGATGTGGAAAGATTGGCACTTTGACAGTGAGAGTGGCAACTGCCACAATAATGACCAATCGGCCACGTTATCAATCTCCCCAGATAGAGTCTCACAATTCCCTCGTTCCACAACCTCTGACCCAATCTTCAGGTCGTCAGCAAATTTATATCCAGAAGCCGAGTCGTTTTTGCATTTAAGATCGTTAATGTAAACAACAAAAAGTAAGGGGCCAAGTACAGACCCCTGTGGAACACTGCTAATAATCGAGGTCTCGGAAGAGAAGGTATTAGCAATGAGGACCCGTTGTGAGCGGTTTAAAACGAAAGCAGAAATCCATCTTAAAAGATTTCCTCCAAACCCAATTTTTTTGAGTTTATGCAGTAATTTTCGATGGACAACCGACTCAAAAGCCTTCTGGAAATCAATATAAATAACATTGGTCGGTACACCAACATCGAGGGCACTAGGCCAACGGTCTAATGCAAGCAGTAATTGTAGGGCTGCCAAACGTCCAGGCATGAAACCAAATTGGTCATAGTTAATAAAATTATGAGCCTCCAAGAACGTTAACATTTTGTTGCGGATCATTGACTCCATAACCTTACAAGGAACAACTATGAGAGCAATTGGACGGTAATTACAAACATTTGCTGCATCCCCTTTTTTAAAGACAGGGATAACATTTGCAGATCGCCAAGATGAGGGCAAAGCACCCTCACGAAACGAATGGTTAAAAATAATTGCAAGAGGGAAACATATCTCGTACTGGAGCTGCTTATAGAAAAAAGCCGAAAACCCGTCCGGACCAACTGCATGGCTCGGCTTGAGTCTCGCGATGGTTTGTCTTACATACAAAGGAGTAAATTCCACCATAGAACAAGGTTCGATATCGGGAGACGAAGCTGCAGAGCATGGTAAAGGGCAGCAGTCATCAATGATCTCATTTGATGCGAAGTAGTTACTAAAAGCCTCCGCCTTTTCAAGGTCAGACGTTAAGAAAGAGTCAGCTGACCTCAGTGGTGGAAGGTCCGGCTTGAACGAGTTCTTTGACGATAAAGCCGGAAGAGAGCCGACAAGTTTCCCTCCTTAACAGCCGCCGATTCACGACTGTGGTACCAGTCATTGACCATCTCAATGTAAGTTTTTCTAAATTTATTATAGTTGTCCTTGTTAGAATCAGAGGGACAGCCTTTAAAAACCTTCCAAAGTTTCAGTTTTTTCCGACCTAATTTAATAATGGCTTGAGGTACATATTGGGTATTCTTCTTTCTAAAGGACTTGACGAATTTACACCTGTCCACCATTTGGTTGAGAGTCGACACAAAGTTATCCCAAATATGGTCAATTGTAGTAAGGTCATTTGAAAACAGCTCGAGCCAGTCACACTCAGCCACCAGTGTTCTGAGCAAAACAAAATTAATTCCAGTAATAGGAGCCGAAATAATAGGAAAAGTTGGCACCGTACAATGCACCCGAAAGGATACCATACAGTGGTCACTGGTTCCCAGCTGTTCGCCCACAGATACGTCAAAAATACCACGCTCATCCTGGGAAAATACCAAGTCGAGAATGTTTTCACCCCGAGTTGGTTCGGAAACATGCTGGTGAAGACCCAAGGGTGCGATGAGTTCCAAAAAAAGACGGTGGTGAGTATCAGTAGCAGACAGATGTACCCAATCCACCGTCGAGAGGTTGAAATTGCCTATCACAATGTTAGAATATGACTGCATAATGGCCTTATTTAGGAATGCACCCATACTGGAGACCTAGGTTACGTCACGGCTATTGGGTAAATATCCCAACACAAAATTTAGCTGTAGAGATGGAAGTAACACTGACACAGCCTCAGAGTCAGCTGCGGACAGATTTAACACAGCCTTTAAGCACCCACGGTAGAAAACTGAAACACCACCCCCACGTGTATCCCTGTCAAGGCGAACCACACAGTAATCAGAAGACCCGACCACCATAGAGTCGGTCAAAGTGGGATTCAGCCAAGTCTCAACAACAAAGATCAAATCAAAGGTGCCAGAGGCCAAAATTTACCGAAAACTACCCATGTTCTTGACGAGACTACGAGCATTCAAGGAAAGACATAATAGACCAGAAGCATGTACACTAGGAACATTTACAGATGATTTTGGCAATGGAATATGTCCTCTTAAAGAAGCTTGTTTTCCGACTGTGAGTGCATGCAGTAAATTTCGTTTTGGAGTACTGTCTTTCCACGTCTAGTTAAATGCAGGCCATCGCGTGACAATAGCGTGCGGTCGGCCATAAGATGTTTGTCCATGGAAATAAAACTGAAATTCTTTTCAACACAGAAATTGCGAAGAAGTGTGTTCGTATAGGTAACGGCTTTATCTTCCTCACGCTGATGTCTTGCCAGACGTGGGAAGAGCCCCACGAGTGTGACCCTGGCTTTAGGCTTGGAACTTCGCAGGTAATCTGTTACATCCTCAATGTGTTGCACAAGGCTAACAGGCGTCTCTCCAGGGATGTTATTTGAGCCAACACATAACGTAAAGGAAACGTCGGCACAGGAGTTGTTTAAAATGGCCGGCATTTTTGCTTTGAGTTGCTGGGCACATAAACCAGGCCACGTCCACGTACGTGAATCTCGGTGTTGACTTCCTCTTAGTCCGCGGGCATGAGAATCACCAAGAATAATCGATTGACCCTGCCAAGAGGCTGGTGTTGGTAGCTTCACATCCCACTGCGTTGCTTTGGTTGTTTTTCTTGGATGGGTGGTTTCCGTGCCACGCTCCCGATTCTTGTTACGGCAAAGGCAGTCAACATGGGGTTGCTTTCCCCTGGATGGTTCTTCTACACTTTTTTCAGTTTGCCGAACAACATGAGTCTTCCTTCCACGTGGCTTACGCAGCGTAATATTGTGAGGTGGCGCATCGAGTTTAGAAAGAAGGAGATTTTGGCCGACAGGATTGATGGACCTCGACGAAGAGTCACAGGTGCTGGTTCTCTTCTGATGTTTAGTAGATAATTTGCCCTGTGGGGCCTCTTTCGCAGTTGGCTCGGCCGACACAGCAAGATGATCCAAATGGGAAGAACGTATCACAAGGCCTCCACTGGTCGATTGTGTCATGATGGTAGTGAGTTTTAGACATCTATCCTGACAAGTGGCATCCAAATTTTCAATTTTTCCGGTATTCAATGAAGATCCGACATGACCAGATAGTTCAGCGCGCACAGCCGCAATTATTCGCTGTTCGAAATTATCCTTACTCTGTTCAATGGCAGTCTTGAAATTTTCCAGGTGTCGGGCTAAGGTTTCTTCAAGGTTGTGTGAAAAAGCTGATGCCCAACTGGAAAACTCTTCAGTGGAGGGGTCAGATTTAGACTGTAAGGCCAAGCCTGCAAGCGCACTCTGGATAGAAGATAGTTTTGCATTTATATTAAGTAAGTCCAAGTCTTTTTCGATATTGGAAAACTCCAGCCGAGTTTGTAGCCTAGATGTAAGGTTCGCTAAGTCATTGGTGGAGGGGCCAGTACAAGGTGTTGCAGTCCGATTTAAATCTCGGGGAGAAGTGGTGGCCAGACGAGGAGTAGATTCCTGGGAGTCAAAAAAAATAGTGGCTCGTCTGTCTTTAACACACTTTCGTGTTCCTGAAGACACAAATGCAAAATCATCAATTCTGTTCTTGCAGGTCGAAGCCATGACACATACAAAAAAAAAAAAAAAAAAAAAAATTTTTATGGCGGGGTGGGTTGGAACCCGGCAGGGGAAACAGTCAGAAGCAAGCCAGCTCAAGATGGTGGCCCCCAGTAGAATACAAAGCAACAAACCTAATTATGGAGATAATTGCTCTCAGAGGACAAAAGCCAAGGCAGTTTGTGGTCCCACGTAGGCTAGGAACATTCAGAAGGTCGGGAAACACAACAAGCAGTTCGGCAAAGCAAAATAAACTGGTCAAAAGTAGATGACAAAGAGAGCTACTTTTTCGTGGCTTGTTGTCCATCAGATTTCATCAGATTTAATCAAGTTAAATTTTAGCTCGATCTGCAAGAATTTGTTGATGAAATATCAATGAGGAGGCGCTGGGAGCCGTTTGGGGGTTCCATGGCTTGTTCGACTTCTACTGGTGAGAATGACTTGTGTATCAAATTTTAAGCTTTTAGCAAAAATTTGCGGGTCAAACCTCAGTGAGGGGGCACAGGGAGGCGCTGGGGCCCCTTTGGGGGTATTTCATGGGGATTCCATGGCTGACTCGATTTATGCTGCTAAGAATGACTTGTGCACCAATTTCATGTTGTCAGCTTGATCTGTAAGAATTTGTTGCCCAAGCCCCTGGGAGGAGGCAAGGGACGGGGAGGGGGGGGGGGCCGGGGGCGGGGGGAGGTGCTGAAGGAGCTGTGTACCAAATTTCATGTTTTTAGCTCGATTTGCAAGAATTTGTTACTCCTCTTAATGATTTCTGCCGAGTGCTCTGCAATAATAATTGCTCTGCCGAAGAGAATACTGCATTCACATCAAAATCGTGTTCAAAAGGCCCTGGTTGGTGTTAATACCTACATTTTAAGCTACAGAAATTGAAAATCGGTTCATTGGTTCGATCTCTAGATGAGAGCAAAGTTTGTAGCCCATTTGGCTTTCTGTGTCAAGAATATTGTAGTTACATTATAAAGCCTGCGAAAGGCACTAGGACTTGTCCATACCTACGTTTTAAGCTATAGAACTTGAAAATCGGTTCAATGGTTTGCTCTCCAGGTGAGGGCAAAGAGTCCCAACAACAAGAATACGAACAACAACAACAAATGGCCATGCTGTGGATGCCGAACGGGTTTACTGTTGTCATTAAAATTTGACATGCGGTGAAATAGTTACCACACGATCCCAAATACCAAATTTCGTTGGTCTATGTCA
Source organism: Lithobius niger (assembly GCA_023313725.1). Lineage (NCBI taxonomy): Eukaryota > Metazoa > Arthropoda > Chilopoda > Lithobiomorpha > Lithobiidae > Lithobius > Lithobius niger. Next base: position 8,893 of record JAHWFP010007115.1, read on the forward strand.
ATTCTGGGCGAAACTATAGGAGTTTACAGTTTGACGTTTAACATGAAAGTTCATGCAGGCTTACATCCGCGGTCCTTGATGACAATAATAATGGACCATCAGCAGTTGGGGATGCATAGCAACCCGTGTCGGCGGCGATGTTTCAAATTGTCCCACAACACCAGAAATTACCACCTGAAAGGAAAATTGCATTAGACCGTTATAAAAACAGATGAAACGGCCTGACAAACGCAGAACTACAATCTCCAGTAGTACTAGAACAACTAAAGACTATTGAAAATTCTGTAACGGCAAGGGTAATATGGTAATGTTACCAAGGGTACCCTTGGTAACGGTAATTACTCTGAAAGTTCATCTCAAATTTAGCCAAGTTCAGGAAGAAATACACACAATTTCAGAATAAGGAATACAATTTACCAGTATTCTTGCGAATTTCCGACGACTGTTCGTCTGGCTTTATCAGGCACTATTACTCATTGGAACGCTTCTTCCTACATCGTCACCATGCGTATTACCATTTGAAACAGGTTGAAATACTGAATTCAAATGGTAATATACATGGTGACGATGTAGAAAGAAGCTGTCCAACGAGTGGTAGTGCCTGATGAAGACGAAAATTTGCAAATTGGTAAATTGTACTCCTTATTCTGAAATTGTGCGAATTTCTTCCTGAACTTTAACGGAACTCAAGACTACCAGAGAACAGAAAGAGTTTACAAGGAACAAAGGGAATTTTTTAATGAAACACGGCAACACTCACGTAATGAGCAGGGTATACCTGGCCAGAAAATAATGGTACATATTCGTACTACGACTTATAGTACACCACTGTCAGAAAATATTCATAACGAAACTTATACCTGTAGGGAGCCATTCATAAAGTATGTCACACTATTTATAGCCAGTGTTTTCCGCCTCCCCCCCATGTCACATTTGGTCACATCTACTAATATAAACCTTAAAATTTACTGAGATCTCACATGTGTGCATCTGGAACAGATGCCTGAAACGAAGTGGTTTAAGATGGCTGCCGCGGCTTTATTAAAACCGTGATGCCGTGATGCCAACGGTGGCAGAAACGCTAATCTCATTGCATTGTTGGTTTTAAACGAAAAACGGGTTTAAAATTCGGGCAAGAAAAGCATAATCGAGACGATTTAGTACATACTGAAGGTTAGTATTTTGGAGATAGTAAGAACTAAAGATATGATGTCATATTTGTGAACACCCCAACCCCATGTCACACTTTGTCAACCGACCCTCTCCCCTCCCGCTTGGAGCATGATATACTTTATAAATGGTCCCTAGCCGTAACATGCGTATCAATCATTAAAGTTCTTGATGATCACAGCTAGGTTTTGTCTAACTTCTTATCCACAACGACGCATGTTCTGTTCATCCATGACATTTTGCTCGTAATGGTCTTCTGCATCATCATCAGGTAACTCATCTCCTGGTTCAAAATTTCTATCTTCTAAACTCTTAGCGATGTTATGCAAAATGAAGCACGCAACAATCTTGTTCACAAGTTTGACACTGCAGACACATTGTAGAATAGGAAATGACCCTTTCTCTTTTTAAAAGTCTATTAAACCTTCTCTGAATCCTATCGTTGGCACCTTGAAATGGGGTGATGAGCCATGGTTCTCTTCCATACCAATTGTCAGCAATTAGCACTGTGTGTGCTGCTCTTGTCATAAGTTAACATTATTTTTTAGTTCTTCCATATCCTAAAGTCATGGATGGAACCAGGCCAACTCACATTAACCACTTTGGACATTTTTCTCACATCACAGGTTGTCTATACTTTCAGCGTACACTTTCCTTTGTGCTTTACGCACTCATCGCCGTGGATACTCGGTTTTGGCATCCCAACATGTGTACAGTCCACTACACCAATCGCAACTGGGAAGCAGTATTTACTTTGCCATAGCGTTTTGGCTTCCATTATGGCATTAAGAGAGGCAGGGAATTTAATCCTGTGATCAGTTTGTGCCACTATTTTATTAACCACATTTTTCACAGTTCGCGACACTGGCGATTGTTCAACCACGAGTTCCTCGACTATGCCTTTTTGACACCCAGTATCGGGTAGATACAGCAAACATATCTCCATTATCTGTCAAAACATTAAATGCACCACCACGAGACTCTGTAGATGCACCTGGGAAGGTACTGGGTAGCCACTCCAAGTCTTCCACTTTTGTAATGTTCTATTCTAGTGAACTTTAAGACCAGAACAAACATTATTATCAGGATAGCAAAAGGGCAATCGATTGTATAAAAGCAATAAGTATGCACAGAAATTGGAAGGCGTAATAATAAACAATCCTTCAACAACAACTTGGGCCTTTAATCGACACTCTGGTGTACACAATATTGCCCTCACAATATGGCCAATTAAATCGGTGACAGGTCGTTAGGATTTGTAGTATCGATTACAATTATTGGCAATGAGTCGATCGAATGGCATTACTGATTTAAGTCAAGCGGAACTAAACCATTGTTAAATCTCTTAAATAATTAGATGATCAGGACTAAATTAGAAGTGTAAGTATTATTACTATTTAACCCCAACAATCATAGCTATTGCTATTGAATTGAATACTTAGCTCATTAATCGAAGCTCGGTTGTAGCAATGGCTCACGGCTCTAGCCCGATGGTGTAGCTCCGTCCAAGATACGGCACGGCTCCTGGCTTTGTGTGCTTTTCAATCCGGAACCTCAGGAATGCGGCTGGCGTGAACGAGTTAAACAACTGATGAACAACTGATTTCACGCATTCCGAAATTCAGTTTATATATTGTAGCGTTATCATCCACGATCGCTCCATTGTTGTATTGATTAGCTGTAGCAATTCTAAGTATTGCATGGTTTTGACAGCTTGGGCCCTTATCGCCAAATGGGACCTCTACTCTTGTCAATCATTCTATCGTTGTGTTCGGGTTCATTAATTGTTCCCCGTGTTTGGCGCTTTGAGTTTACCTGCCGATTTAATTAACTGTCCCGTGTGGGAGTGATTTATTATAATTCTTCGAAGTGATCGATCATGAACGACGATCTTATCATAATTAAATCTACTTCTAGAAAGTAATTTTGGTTCTACGAAATGGTGTAAATATTGTCAACTGGTAATGCCATCCTTTAAACTCTAACAATAGGTTTAATTACAATGGTTCGGGTTACAATGATCAATGGTCGTCTTTGAAAAGGGACTCCTACTAATTATATTCACTTATCTGAAGCCAATTTGATCTACTCGAATAAATATTCGATTCATGCATTTAATAATGTAAGATATTTATGCAAATGTATATTCAATCAATTAGTTGTATTGTTTCTGTTATAAAGACTAATTAAGACATTAATTAAATCCTTACATAATCCCTGTTCGAACTAAAACCATGGTACCTTTTTAATGGTTCCTGATTTTAGCTTCCAAACCCAGTCTCTTGAATAACAGAAAACCGCTTTACTTAATTAAGCAAGAACTTCGCATTCACCAACCGGCCCAAAATTTCTTTTAATGGTTGTGTGACTACGGAAAAAGAGGTAAAAAAATAAGCTTCACAGAAGTCAGGGCAATAATTATGTATAGCAAAATTAAATTGCCTCATTAATTGAGCAATACTAATCTGGGTGGAGTTGGAATAAAATCATATATTTATGATTCATGGCTTATTTTGCATGCAAGACTCGAGAACGCAATCGCCATGTAACCGAACTCAAAAGTTAACTCAATTTCACTTTTGTTGCTGTTGATCTGGAATAATTCACAATTTTGCTGTTCTCCTGTGTCGATCATGTTTTCTCCTCTCACTTTCCCAGAAGGGAGGCGTGGCACTTCCTCGTTTCATCTTGTGCTCTAGTTTCGGCCTCGAGTTGGCTGTGACTCAGCCAAGGTTGTTCAAGGCTGAGTGGTATCTCTACCCTCGTCGTTATACCGCCAGCTGTTTGACCTAGTTTTGCTCTGGCTGGGGAACGAAAGAGAAACACAATCGTTACAAGTTATGTTTTTGCAACTTTCAATATGCCAAATGTGACTGTAATTAGCCAGCCAAATCAATGATTATTAATCAATGGATGTCCATAGTTTGATTCAAACATTTCTTTTGACATTTTTGTCAGTGTTAGTGGATAAAATTGTGATGCATTCCGTACAAGGGTGGAGGGTGGAAACCGTTTTTTAAAATTCCTCATTGGTAGGGTCCGGAAAAGTTGCTGTTGGGAATCACATCACACACAAAAAATTTCATCACTCTGGGGTCATGTCTTGAAGCGCCAAAAGGGCCTTCAAATTTAACATTGTACGGCAATGGGCGGAACAGTGAAAAAGGCAAAAATGATGATTTGACTGGTTTTAAGTTTAATTTTAACATTATCACTTTGAAACACTTGACTAAGAAAGATAGCCGTAAATTGGAGAAAAAAATTTTTTTGTAGTAGTTATGGGCCAAATTGCCCTAAAAGGCTATTTTGGCCAATTTTCGATGCTAAAATTATCCCAGTTTTAATGAAAAATAAAATTCTTTGCAATTACGGCAAGCTAACGCAGTTTCTGAGAGAATGTAATGGGATAACCTGGAAATTAAATATTTTAAACAGTCAAAAAGCCATTTTTGCCTTTTTCGCTGTTCCGCCCATTGCCGTACAATGTTAAGCTTAAAGGCCCTTGGGGCACCTCAAGACATGACCCCAGAGTGATTAAATTTGTTTCGTGTGTCATAGTGATGCCCAACTTTTCCACCCCCTGCCAATGAGGGATTCCAAAAAAAGGTTTCTACACCCACCCTATTCCATAGCCCCCCCCCACAAAAATAATTGCCAACAAACACTGCCAACAAAGATATTTTTTTTCAGTTTGAAACCATTTTTCGAACCTTTTACACAGCCTACCTTAAATAAGACATTTCTTCATGAGTTGAGATCCAGATTATGCAAATGCATTTATGATAAGATCATTATCCAATTTCACCAAGCTTTCGCTATCACAATTCATTAGTAGTAATGTTTGTAGCATTAAAAAAACGTTATTGAAAACAAATTTTGAACCATTTTTTTTTGGGGTGGGGGGTGAATTGCGGAGGGCCCTGACCGAAGGGACCCACCGGAAAAATCCCAATTTCCCGTTGGGCCAGTCCGTGCCTGTGTCCATGGATTTAGAAAGGTGTTGGAGCCATTTGGAATCAATTTAAGAACGATATGAAGTATGGGCCTATTGTAGACTTTAGTCGTAATCCAATTTCAGTGAGCAATGCACACACGTACATGTACAACACTAATCAATCTAACAAACAAAAGTTTAATATTCAACGCATTAAAACGACTGACACAAAATACAAACACATATATGTACACAAATGAAAACTTAAAAAACCTACAAACAACAAAACACCTACAAAATTAAAAGATTAAAAATACGCACATAAAATAAACACCCTAATCATTCACAAGAAATAGAACTAAAATAGAAACCGACAAACACAGACAAAACAATCTCCCTTTACAAGAAAGAGTCTGTATATTAAAACAAAAACAATGCTTCTTCCCAGGAATTGAAATTCAAATTATAGTTTGTTTTGTTCGAGTGAACTCGCATCTATTTTCATTTGTGTACCTTCACAGTGAGTTCCATGGGGGCACAAACTGTAATGCCTTCTACATAAATGGTGACGCTGTATTTGTTCAGGTATATTCATATTTATAGGAGGAAAGCCAGATGGGCAATGGACAATAATATATAATATTTTTCTCTTATCAGGAGCTTTAACTTGGAATGCTGATGGCAAACCACTGAACACACTAATTCATAATACAATAATACAACTTGTCATTTAGAGCCCTGCAACTATGGCAACAACTTGTCCATTTTCTACCATTTTCAGAAAAGCACAACCTGCTCAGCCTCATAAAATGTGCAATGAAGCAGCTTTATAGGACGAATAGTTTGTTCCATGAATTGTGCAAAAATGTGTGAATCCCAAAACATGACAAACACTAGTTTTGCGATGCCAGCTCAAGTCCATATTTCCAATACGATAAGACGGATTTTAAAATGAGTGTTTACCGAGAAGTATCACACATATGTATCGAATTGCTTTGAAAGAATGGCAGAGCTGCTAAGTATCAAAATTTTCACTTTGCCATGGGAGACCATAGTCAAACCTTACAGCATCTGTTACCGCAGTTAATATATAAGCACGTAAGTCCAAAAGGCAACGTAAATAGGTCTGCATCCGTATTTATTGAACCGCAGTTACTAACATCGTTATTTGAAATCTTGCTGTTGTAATCTCTTAAACTAACGGCATCACTTTGGTGTATCCAGACAGAACCTCTTTGAATTGTAGTTTATTAAGCTACCATAAACAAAACAAAAACACACATTGACATAGAAAGAATAAATATCAGCCAAAGACATAGTTTACAATGATCTATATTTATTCATCAAACTTTTGTTTTCAGAAAACTGCAAATAAACGCAGCAAAATAGACAATTTTTTTTTCGTAACATGTTGCACAATATTGCTTTACTTGACACTTTGTAAGTACAATACAAAATAAAAGCATTTTTAAAATATACAAGTGCACCTAACATCAACCAGTTGTTTTTTCTGTACAATTTATACCAGAACATTGTACTCCATACATACTCCATAAACCATAACGATAAAACTTGCACACACATATGAAAATTGGAAATGCCCATTAGTAGTGGGATACAAAAATACCTCTCGCAACATTTGGTACGAAGCTTGTTAAGCAATGGGAAGGGAAAGACAATGGATCGATGCACCGTGATGGTCTAAAACTTTAAAATCATGTTGAAATGGAGGATGCAAAACTAACATAAAAAATACTTCTTGGCAAATTCACTACAGTCTTTCAATAACATACTGAACCATAAGTAAACCATTACATTACATAGAGTACGTACCTTTTTTATTACCCTCAAGTACTTGGCAGTGAGAATAAGTTATTGCATGATTAATTACGTCTACCTTCCCCCCCCCCCCATTAATTTGCTGGAAGGCTTCTAATTTAAAGTTTTGTTACACTATTCCCAAATAGAACTGAGCATCACTATGCTTAAGTTGGTTCACCTAAAACCTGCGTACTGCTGAAAATACAGCCCGGGTTGTTAAGGAGGAATTTTTTTTAGTGGACGGAACTGTAATGTAGTATACCTGCTTGTTACTTTAGGTAAAAGCTGTAAAAAATCGAGTTGTTCCTTTGGCTTTCTTAAAATAAACGATTCAGAAGGGGCATTTATTATTAGTATTGTTTAATTGGTATTGCTAACAAATGTGCAACAAAAACTTTTTTAATGCTATGGAGTGGTTAACTTGCCACACACAAAGGATTACCGTATCGAGAGGAATCATAACTTTTCATCAGTTGCCAGAAAAAAAGGGGTTAAGCCATCTGGGATTGAGAAACAACTTTCATTATTTGTCGCTCACGCCACTGGGTTCATCTTAAGCATCACTTATTTTAGTTTCTACCCAAATTTCTGATAACTGTTTATTTACCAATTTCGAACTAGTTGTTAGTCTAACGGAAGACTTATGGAACAATTTTTGCAATTCAGATCCCCTTTAACCCAGTTCCTTCCCCACTACTTTATCGGGTTACCATCCATTCAGCAACTTCTCTGTAGATTTGAATCTGGCAACTTTAGTATCCACAAGAAAAAAAAGAGGCAACATAAGAATGGGCACATTGAACCACGACTCGCGCATTGTGACTAACTACCATATGCCCTGACTCGCAAGTACTCTAACGCTGAACTAAAAAGAGGTTGTAAGAGGAAATATTGATTGTCGTAAAAGTCTCAGCACGCAATGAAGACATTAACCCTGTGGATTATGAGTATCAGATATGAACTGCTTCAGTTTTCCTTAAAATAAAACTTTAGGAAATGTGCCAGGATCAAGTTTCAGCCATTAACTTGTTCGGAAGTCGTTCTTCATTGAGCAGGAACTTGACCAGTGTTACTAGGAGGCATAACTAAAGAGAAGTGTTGTCTGTCAGTGGCCAGTTATTAAAGTTTGGTGCAAATACGATTTGTACTCAAAGAATGTAATTAACTAGTCTACCATTATCTCCTAATTTGTGCGGCTTCTCGTCCTCATTTAATTCCTACAGGAAAGCTTTAATGTATGTTGCATGAAAGGCAGCAGTTCTGCTAATTTTAGCATCATTCTCACTAATGATTTGCTGTTAATATGAGGCAGTTAGCATAATCTTCAGTCTACAGTGTCTTATTCAAATGATTGAATTTTCTTTATTTAAAGTGATAGTAAAAGTTACCATTCAGGTTTATGGCTCAACTACTACTGAGTAACTGTCACAAGAGTTTAATGATGTGATGAGGGGAGAAAAAGAGGCATTGACTGGATAATTTATGGATGATATTACCAAACATCAAAGCTTATTTCATTGCTAAGTGGACATGTGTGCTACATGTAACAATCATAAATTGGAAACCCAAATTATACAGAACAAAGCTCCATTACTGAGCAGTGGCGGGGTGAAGGACGGTACATCGTAGTTATTTCTGGGATTTCAGGAGTTATCTTTCGGAGGACGAACCTTTCTCAAAAGTCGTTAGACTGGGGTTGAGGCAGAGCTTATCATGATCATATTTAGAATAACTCACTGCGACTAAAGAAATTATAAATACATCACAGTTAAGCTCTCATTACTCGCATTTATTAGAAGTCTCATTCAGACCAAAAAATTCCTGACTCTGAAGTTTTCCGTAAGATTCACGTAACAGGTTTAGATTCGAGTAGTTCATACATATTGAAAAGGTCTTACATCTTCTAAAGATTATTGCGTAGCCCATTATATTAAACGATTGAGGAATTTTTCCACAGTTAAGCTATCTCAATGTAGAAGGAAACAAAATTAACATTTCGTCGTTTAAAATGAAAAAATGGTATTTACAACATGGAAACCTTTCACGTTACTATGATGTTGGAACTTAGCACCTCGTAACCACTATTGTGTACTCTGAGCATGTGCGGCTGGTCAAGGTGGCAACAAGTTGTGTACGAGACCCTAGGCCAGACTAAATATTTCAGTGGAGACTGTGCCAACTAAAAGCTAAAAGTTGGTTCTCACAAGCTGTCATTGGAAATTCGAGTGGGATTATTCATTGTAGTTATTTTAGGGCATAAAAATAAATATTTTTATTTATTTTTTTATTTATGCAAATCATATTTCCTAAAAGACTTGACCCTCATGGTTACTTTATGGTAACTTTGTACCTTGGGGAACTGGAAGGTGCGGTTAAATTTTTATGCAAATCCATGCACAGAAAGCAGAATAAAGTGCACCTAAACTTTGGTGTGCAGCGGACAAGTTAGACATGAGAAAAACAACCTCCAAGTTATCGGTCCCTGTTGTAAATCTCTGGAGCTCACGAAACTGTACACGACCTGGTGTGGTGAGGAAGCATCGATTGTTGACACAAGAAATGAATTCGGCTTATAAATTATTTTTAGTTAGTTATTTACCTATTTAAATTTATTAATTTAGGTACAAAATTCTCGTTGTAGGATTAAAAGTTTTCATCAGTTTTCGTAAAATTAATTCAAGGTTATGACAGCAAAATGTTCTATATTTAACGCTTTTTCAGCCCTAAATTTTGGGTATTTGTCCGTTTATTTATGCAATCAATGGCCCCTTCCCTCCCCTCATCACACCATCCAGGTTTCACGATAAATCATTCAGTAGTTGGAGAGCCATTAAACTGGACATTCTGGAGAATACAATGATCCCTCGAACTAACAATCTGACGTTTTAAAACCAGAGAATACTTAGGCCACAACAAGAAAATATCTTGGTTTTGGACTAATCATTACGTTATCCATACCCTAATTCCAAAACAGACATAACAAAATTTTCATTTCAGAAATTTGCTAAACGAGTAGCAAATAGCAAGAGTACCGAAACAACGGACCAACTATGGAACTGTATTCCTACTTACTGCAGTACCTGCATAACAAGTATCGGCATGAAACAGGTAATTGAAGAACAGTATTAACTTAATGTCAAGAAAAAATAATTCATAGGAATGTGATTCCTTGTACCAAATTTGCGTGCTCCTATGTGCCTTTTTGGAATTTATCCATGGTTTCTGCAAGTTGTTGGCTTGAGATCAAGCATTCAGAAGCGCTCCAAAAAACGAATCTGAATCATGGTGCACTGGAACATCAAAGTTGATCAATTTTTGGCAAAATCTTTTGGAAAAAAACCCCGTTTTAGATAATAAAAAGGGTTGCCCAAACTCGCCCAGTAACCAAAGAATATTTTTTTTCATGGCCGTAAAGAAAGGATACAACAATCATGAATAGTAAAAACGAAAGTGTGCGGGTTTAACAAATTCAAACGAAATCAATAAACTCACTTTCATACAAAAATCTGTATCAAATACAGCCTATAGCAGTTTAAAATTGTGTCCCTGTTTAAAAGTTACCTCAGTAAAAGACTACCATGCAGACAAAATAATTACTGTCCATCCTGTAAAACCGTACGGTAGTTTTATAATACCAGTCATCTAGCAGCCACAAGCAAGAATGCTGTACACAGTACATGAATGTGTACCTTATCGTTAAAACTAGACAAAGTCAAACAAAATATACAACACACATGTGAGCAAAACATAAACCATCTATAAGCAAACCGAAATAACTTCCATACTAGTTACCCGCTAAAAATTTGCTACATTTTTCACCTTGCATTGTCAAATGGCTAGGAATGTTGTCAGGATGTAGATTAAAATATCTAAAAAATAATTCCTTTATCTCATCCTAACATTTCAGTGGACTAAAACCCCACAATGTTATGTACAGAACACAGTTCTTGATACATTACATAGCATTGGCTTGGAGGTGGACCATCGGGTCGTCACTCAACTTTTGTCTTGACAGGTACAATACCAAAGTTCATCCGTAACTGCTCAAAGAACACAAATAGCAATATCGTATGAGGAGCAAGTCGGATAAATGCTGGAACTAGACCCTGGAAGAATAAAGGAATATATATATCATTACCAATGTTTCGAAACTAGTTGTCAATCTTATCTATTAAGAAGAGTTTGCAACCAAATTGTCACATTAGTTTCCCCAGTG
>JAHWFP010007126.1:4626-44142 GCA_023313725.1 Lithobius niger
TTTCAGGCGTGAACTGAACCTCAAAATGGGTATGGCTTCCGATGATTCGTTGTAGTGGCTTGGTTGAATGAATAAGATTCATTCAACCAAGCCTCTACAACAAATAACAAATCAAAACGTCCAGATGCAAGCAGAATTAAATGCACTAAGGCTTCGAGCATTTCACGACACACAACACAATTCGTTTTCAGCATTTCGTACAGCAGGAGACAAAGCACAGAGATGGGATGGCTGTGGAGCCCCTTGAAACATCCCATTCTGTTTAGTGTGGAGAGCAATCAGTTCATCCTGCAGTACATTTTTTTCAATTTCACGTGAAGTAGATACCATCCCATGCCATAAGACCAAAACCTGTCATTACATGCCTTTCAATCGAAATGAAATTACAGTTAACTGAGATGCACCACTGTCTCAGAAGTACGTTTACCAGACATGTAATAGAATCCTCATAAGCCAGGTGTCTGCCCTACCATGGGAAAAGACCAATAAAGCTAAGTTTGGCCTTTGGTTTTGTGAACCTTATTTCCTGCACAACTGTTGATAGGTGATTTACATTCTGATCTGGTGAATCACATGGAATATTATTTGATCAATCACATATTATAATTGTCGGGTGAGACTGTTCTTAAGAGCCTCTGGCAATTTGTCTACCAATTGATTTGACTCAAACCAGGCCATGTTCAAGTTTTTGATTCCTTATGGTCGCTGCAATGGTCTGACGTGGGAATCTCCCAAGATTATAGTCTGTTCTTCACAAGCTCTGTTTTTTCTGGGTGCTCTCAGATTCCATTATTTTTTTTTAATGTCTATCAGTTGGATTTAAAAGCTCAAGACGATCGAGATGTTCCCTATTTACTGTCTGACGTAGTTCAGACTCTTTTCAGCCCGGAGGAGTGTCGTATTCAGGCATATGAGGGGGGGGGGGGAAATGAGGCTTAATGGCGCGTCGACAACTTGGTCATTAGCGCCAACCTCAGTCACAGTGCAGTGGTCCGGGTTGCCACTGCACCACACATTACAGAGATGTTATTCAAACCCCTAATCTAAATCTTGTCATACATCTGTACCTCCTGCAAAAATTGAAAAACACCGGACAGGAGGACAGACTTATTGCCCAATTGACGCGCAATGTCATGCGGAAGATGGAACCGACGACGAACACCATCAAGATGGCGACAATCAACAAGTAAGTGCCGGACCGTAAGTGGCCGCCGACACCAAGAACATTCAGGAGGGTCAACCCCCCGCAAAAGGAAACAGTGAGTAAGCCGGGTGTGACCAATCCGCAAACGGGCCAACACAACCTCCTCACGGCGACTACGGCGACACGCCGTGTGCCACTCCTCGACAGTGCCTTTAATGGTCCGTAACTTATTACCGTCTTGTCTGTCCCACAAGGTTTGCCAAAAAGCGTGTAACCTCAGACGCAGAGTTGGAAAGGCATCTGAGGGAACAAGGCTGAGATCCCTACCGAGAGGGCCAGAAAGGGCCCCTTTCGCAGCAGAATCAGCTTGTTCATTCCCTGCTATCCCAACATGGCCCGGGATCCAGCAGAAAAGCACGGTTTTCCGCTGGCCAGGCAAGCGGGAAAGCAAAGCTTGGACACGTTGTGTCAAGGGGTTCCGAGGATTGTAATTCGCCAAGGACTCCAGGGCACTCATGGAATCACTAAAGACAATGAAATGCGTGCCCTGAAGGTCAAGGATCCATTCCACCGCCAAACCAAGAGCCAAAAGCTCTGCAGAGAACACAGAATAGCCTGATGGAAGGCGATGGGCAATCGTTACACCCTTACACACACAAGCACACGCCACGCCAACGTCGGACTTCGACCCATCAGTAAACAGGCGCTGATAACCGGCGTACTGAGAACTCAGCCGCCGGAACTCCTGTAAGTACCTTGCTGGTAAAGTGGAACCCTTCGGGAGGGACGTCAGAGCAAAAATGAAACTGCCACCTGGGACAAGCCAAGGGGCAACTGGCATTCTCTCAAGCCTCAAGACGCAGGGCATTTCAAAGGCTATCTCGTGACAGGACTGCTGGAGCCTATCGCGGAAATCACCCTTACCCACCCTGCGTCTACCGACTCGCAAGTCTGGCCCAAAAACCATGGACCAAGCAGGACTGGATTGCACAGCACGCAAACGCACAGCATACTGAATGGCAAGCTGTCGCCGACGAATGGCCAAAGGTGGCTCCGAGGCCTCAGCATAGAGGCTGACCACTGGAGAAGTTCGAAAAGCCCCAGTCGCCACACGCAGGCCACTGTGATGCACTGTGTCCAACATCTGGAGAGTGGAGTCACTAGCCGAATCATAGACCATACACGCATAATCAAGTTTGCTGCGGACAAGGGCTCGGTAGAGGCGCAACATGGCCGCGCGATCGGCACCCCATGAAGTGCCCGACAGGACCCGCAAGATGTTAAGCGCCCGCAAAGCCTTGTCTTTAAGCTGGCGTAAGTGTGGAAGCCAAGACAACCTGGAATCGAACACCAGACCCAGGAAACGTGCATGTGGGACAACAGGAATTTGTGCCTGCCCCAAGTACAGGCAAGGATCCGGGTGCAGTGTTCGTTGGCGGCAAAAGTGGATGCACACAGTCTTGTCCGGAGAAAACCGGAAACCATTACTTACCGCCCAGGTCTGGACTTTGTTAATTGCCAGCTGTAGCTGCCGCTCGCAGGTCTGCATGCGAGCTGCCCGAAAGCGCAGGCCGAAGTCATCGACAAACAATGACTGGGGAACAGCAGCTTGCTGAGCAATGGGGTTGATCCCTATAGCAAACAAGACGACACTAAGAACACCACCTTGAGGCACACCATTATCTAAGACAAACGGGCGGGAAAGAGTCGCCCCGACACGAACGCGAAAAGAACGGCCTGAGAGGTAAGCAGAAAGCAACAGTGGCATCTGTCCCCTCAAGCCATAGTTATAGAGATTACGGAGAATCCCATAACGCCACGTCGTATCATACGCCTTCTCCAAGCCAAAGAAAACCTGAACCAGATGATGACGCAGGCGAAAAGCCTCCCTCACATCTGATTCAAGGGCAACTAGATGATCGATAGTTGACCGAAACCGTCGAAAGCCACACTGGGACACAGATAAGAATCCCCGTGATTCCAACACCCACACCAACCGCTCACTGACCATCCGTTCCATAAGTTTACAGACACAGCTAGTCAGAGCGATTGGGCGATAACTGGAAGGAGAAGTAGGGTCTTTGCCCGGTTTTACAATCGGGATGACCACTGCTGTCTTCCATGCTGCTGGAATAGAGCCCTCTGCCCACACACGGTTGAACATCCCCAGCAAGAACTGCTGGGATGCAAGAGGCAGATGTTTCAACAGTTGATAGTGAATATCATCAGGCCCCGGGGCGGAGTCATGCGACTTGGACAAAGCTGAAACAAATTCCTGCCAGGTAAGCGGTAAATTGTACTCCTCTAGCCCATCGGAGCGAAAGTCAAGAAAGCGAGCCTCTTCTCTACGCTTAATCCCGAGGAAACCAGGATCATAATGGTCATCACCCGAGACCCGCGCAAATGCAGACGCAAGACAATTGGCGATATCTGGCACAGAAGAGATCACGGTATTCGCCACCTTCAGCTGTGAAACCGGGGAAGGCACGCTCCTCCCCGAAATCTGGCGCACCTTCCGCCACACCTGCTGAGAAGGCGTGGAGCGCGTGATCGACGAAACATAAGCTGCCCACGAAGCACGTCTAGCCTCACGGATGACATACCTGGCACGGGCACGACAGCGCTTAAACGCTACAAAGTTGCCAGTAGTCGGGCTGACCGTGAATGCCCGCAACGCTCGCCGGCGGGCCTGAATGGCCTGCCCGCAAGCAGGCGTCCACCACGGAACAGGAACCCGCCGCGGCTGTGTGGACGTACGCGGGATAGTAGCATGAGCAGCAGCAAGGACCACATCAGTGAAATGAGTGGAAAGTTCATCCACATCAGAAAAGTCCTCAACCGCACGCTGAAACACAGCAGCCTCAGCAAATGCTGACCATTCAGCACGCTTAAGCGCCCACCGGGCTGGCCTGGAAGCCACAGAACCCCCTTGTGTTGTGGACAACACAATGGGGAGGTGATCACTTCCATGCAGATCGGCAGTGACAGCCCAAGTGAAGTGAGCTGGGATGGCCAGCGAGCAAAAGGCTAAGTCCACCGCTGACCAATTGCCCGTTGCCAAGTTACAGTGTGTCATGGCTCCATCGTTCAGGATCCTTCCCTTGTTGTCAGTATTTGGTCCTCCCCACTGGACATGGTGGCTGTTAAAGTCGCCCAGCAAGAGGAACGGGGCAGGAAGCTGTCGAACCAGGTCCTCCAGGTCACCAACCCCAAAGACCTCATCCGGTGGCAAATAAAGCGAACAGACAGTAATATCCAATTGGAAAGAAACTCGAACTGCTACCGCCTGAAATCTAGTGTGCAGAGGCACACTGGCATGCGGCTGAGAGTGTTGAACCAGCACTGCAACACCACCATGTGCAGGCATATGATTTGAAGGGTTTTCCTATCTGGAGTATTTTTATCCGACCTTCTTGTTGTTACATTAGGGTGAAGTATCTCCTCAAACAGAACTGGTCTCTTCTTTTGATGTGGCTCACTGTGTGCTGACCACAGCTGGGCGTTTCTAGCTCGAGTGTTATTTTTCGTCAAAGAGCTCCCGGAATAGTTTTCAGCTTCAACATAGGTATTCGGATTGCTCCTTGGAGCACTGTTTTCTGGCACATTATGGTTGTATGTCGGTACGTTTAGGTACAGACCGGTCCACATGCGAAGACGGGAGATCGAATTTTCCACCCTGGTTAATGGAAATACATGAGCTCACAGTTACAAGATTTCCAGATTTCAAGTAACGATTGTTGGGTATCTGCATAGTTTGAATTGGCCATGAGACACTTTCCCTTGTTGCAAGCACATGTTCCAGACTTTTGGAGGTATTTGCTACCTTTAATACTTGGTTTATGGACATTTCTTCGATTTCTTCCTGGCGTCGCCTCAAACACAACCTGACATTTTCGTCTAATTTACTAATGAATGATGCCATAATTGAGATCATAACAGATCGTTTGTTTTCTTCTCAGAGAAACCGCAGGCGTAACATAATTGTCAGGGCTGTCAACTACTTTGTTTATCAGATTTTAAGTAACATCATTAAAGGCAGAAGACTCGTTTGACGTCAAGTGTAGCATATCAAGGTTAAGGAATATATTTGTAATGTCAAAGTCATGTTCAAGGCAATTTATGTCAATTTTCTCTCGCGAATAGCAGATTCGTCCAAGTTCAATCGCAAATAACTCAACAAACAAGCACTAAGGCGTTCAAATGTCATGCATACGTCAAGTCAGCTCTCCTTCAATTTGAGAAATCCAAGAAGTGGTGGGATCGATGTATAACAGGAATGGTATTTAGCAGAGGCTTTCAGAGAGCTGTGTGGAATCGACTTGTTTCGGAATCTCGGAATCTAGTCTCCTCTAGCTATGGCAACGATAGCTATGGCACCCATTTGAGATGTCCCTGCCCCAGAGCCCCGCTGTGCTTCCTCCGTAAGGCTTATCCAAGACTTAGCAGTACAAATCGAACTAGAATGTGTTGACCATCAGCCTCATGGAGGGGACACAGAAAGGCACTGGGGGTCTTGAGGATCTAATGGGGTTCCATATGTATTTTGATTTCTACTGCTGCAACGCATGCTTTCAGTAGATTTGTTGATCATTGATACTTCATGGAGGTGGATAGGGGACGCTGGGGAAGACTTTGGTGGTAATTAAAGGGGATCCATGACAGATTCGATTTCTACTGCTAAGAATGACTTGTGTGTCTACCACAATGCATGCTTTTAATACGATCAGCAAGATTTGTCGCCGTACAGCCGACCTAACACAGGCTGTGAGGCCTTGGGGAGGAATTCATGGGAGTTCCATGGCTAGTTCGATTTGTACTCCTAAGGATGATTTCTGTACCAAATTTGATTCTTTTAGCACTATTTGCAATAATTTGTTGGCCAGGCCTCAGGTACATGGGGAAGGGGATCGTTAGGCTGCCTTGCAGAGTATCTCTAGGGGATTCCATATCTAGTTCGATTTGTACTGCTATGAATGACTTATGTACAAAAGTCCATGCTTTTAACTCGATCTGCAATAATTTGTTGGTCAAGCTTAATGGAAGGGAGAACAGGGGGGTGCCAAGGGGTGCCTTGTGAGTATTTGATGGGGGTTCCATGGCTGGTTCGATGTTTACTTCTAAGAATGACTTGCATGCAGCAATTCAAGATTTAGCTTGATCTGCAATAATTTGTTAGTCAGGACTAAGGAAGGGGGAAGAGGGAAGCGCTGGAGGGGGATGCACCTTGGCGGATATTTCGTGGGGTTTTAAGGTGGTTCGATGGGATTGCTAAGATGACTTGTTGTGACAATTCAAGTGTTTAGCCCGAAAAGCAAGGATTTGTTGGCCATCAGGCTCATGGTGGTTGGGTGTGGGGGAACGCAATGGGAAAAGGGGTCCTGGAGGGTATCTCAAGGGTTTTCATAGTTAGTTCGATTTACACTGTTAAAAATGACTTGTCTACAAAATTTTATTCCTTTAGCACTATACACAAAAATTTGTTGGTCAGACCTCAGGGAGGGGGGCACAGACATGGGGGAGGTTAGGTGCCCTTGGGGAGTATATCGAAGTGTTCCATAGCTAGTTCGAATTGTAGTGCTATGAATGACTTACGTTCCAAATTTCATGCTTTTAGCTCGCTCTGCAATAATTTCTTTGTCAAGTCTCAGGGAGGGGGCACAGGGCGGCGCTAGGGGGAGCCTTGGGGATATTTTATGGGGTTCCTTGGCTGATGCCACAATACAAGCTTTTAGCTCGATCTGCAAAATTTGTTGCTCAAGCCTCAGGGAGGGGGAAGAAGGGGCACTACGGGGTAGCCATGGGGGGCTATTTCATGGGGGTTTAAGTGGCTGGTTCGATGTGATTGCTAAGAATGACATGTGTGCGACAATTCAAGCTTCTAGCTCTATCGGCAAGAATTCGTTGGTCAACAGGCTCCCAGTGGTTGGGTGTGTAGGGAACACGGGGGGGGGGGCGCGCTTTTTCCGGGGGGAGGGGGTATACCAAGGGGTTTCCATAGCTGGTACGAGTACTGCAAAGAATGATTTGTGTACCAAATTTCATGCTTTTAGCTCGATGAGCATTATTTTGTTGCTTAACAGCTGTACTAGTGAGGATAAAGAGTCGATACCTGCAACAAAACGACAGCAACAACACTAAAATATAGCCATGCTGTGGAGACCAAACGGATTGGTTGTTTTCAATACAATTATTAATGCAGTTATGATACGACCCAAATACTGAATTTCATTGGTCTATGTCAATTCTGGGAGAAACAATAGGGTTTCAAATTGTACATTTCCCCAACAAGAATAACAACAACAACAATATTGTAGTCATGTTAAAATAGCGTTTAAAAGGGCCTGGTCCTTGTTAATAAAATTTAAGCTTTAAAAATTGAAAATCGGTTCATAGGTTCGATCTGTAGGTGAGAGCAAAATTTTCCCTAATAACAACAAGAACAACAACAACGATATTGTCGCCACACTAAAATAGCATTCGAAACTCTTAGGTCATGTCCATACCGACGTTTTAAGCTGTAAAACTTGAGAATAGGTTCAAGGTTCGTTCTCCAGGTGAGGGCAAAGAGACCCAACAACAAGAACAAGAACAACAACGACAACAACAACAACAACCATAATAACAGCAATTGGAAACACTGTGGACGCTGAACGGTTCGATTGTTGCCATTAAAATTTGTAATGCTGTGACGACGCGAATATGAAAAGTCCACTAATTCTTGCCATTGGATGGCGTTTTCAATTAAGTCTGAACCCTGTGAATTTGTATGTGTGTGTTTTTAATTATTTTTCTCAAAAATTAGAGTGCTAAAGCATTACAACCACAAATTAAAGCCCTAGAGTGCTCCGCTGTTTGGTGAAGCTGATTTTAAATATAGTTTTAGGTTGAGAGTTCCTTGACAACGACATCTACAGGGAAAAAATGGGAGGAATAAGGGTGTAGGTTTACACGAACTGGCATTTTATCTCATTTTTGGACGCTGAATGGAATGGTCAAAGTGTTTGTATCTATCAGATGCCAATAGATGATGGATTCATTCGGCCACTTTCGGTCACTTGGGGGCCACTTCTGCTTCATACTTTTTATTTCTTTTAACTAATTTTTGGACGCTGAACCTAATGGTGAGCACCGTTTGTCTCTGTTTGTTACCGTTGCGGAGTTGAAAAAGAAGACGAATGGACTGACGGAGAGACAAATGGGCAGACAAAGTCGTTGACTAAAACGATACCAAATGTGCCGATGCAAATCCATTTAAACGATTTCGGGATACATTTGTATTCGTCATGCTCCCGTCTTGCGACATAGCACCAGGGACCCTGCGCTCAGTGCTGGGGGCGGGGGGACTCCAGCGGAACCAGAGCTAAGGAAACCCCATCACCATCAAAGTGGGCTCACCCACCAGGCCTCAATTGGCCTCAGAATCAGGGGAAGAGACCACCGTCACAATCTTACATCTAACATTGCAAAAAGAAAAGCGAGACGGTGCCCCCCCCCCCCCCCCTGCTGAGTTAGCCGCTCGTAACAAAAATGCTAACGCCTGACAATTACACAACACTAGTTACAAAGAACATACGGAGCTCAACTGCCAGGAGCAGAAAAAACTGCAACTAGCCACTAAAATCGTCATCAAGAATCAAAGCTTCGCAAAGCTACTCAAAAGCCCCGTTAAAATCATCGGAAAGGCAGTGAGCCAGATAGGACCAATTAAAACCAGCTGGGACCACTTCCTGAAGGAAGAGGGCCCGAGCTCTTGCACGATCAGACAACTCACAGTCAGTCAGTACATGCTGAGCATATTCGTTTAAATTTCCACATTCACATTCCGGTGAAACTGGCTTACCAATGCCAAACAAATAGGACGCAAAGTTACCATGTCCAGTAACCATCTGAACAGTCTTGTTTCTCAACATGTGAGGAACACATTTTACAATCTGAATAAAATTTAGTTATTAATTACTACATTCACTACATTTTCGAGTTTGTACGTAAAACATCTGGGAAATGTGTAATACTTCATAAGAAATAAAAGGTTCTACGTTAAATTACCTTTAATTCGACATATTGAAATTCAAACTTGGTCCCATAGAAGAAAAGATATTGAAATTTCAATATTGTAGGTAGCCATCGTCTTTGTTTGGCCGCCATCTTTAAACGGAACGAGATTTTGTTGGTCTCCCTATCGGAAAATAGGGTATGTAGGGTTCAGGGTATGTAGGGCTATATACAGTGCCGGAGCAAGGCGTTTGAGCGCCTGGAGCCGGTAGCTTATTGAGCGCGCTGCTTTATCACTATTATACAGCAGATTGCTTCCCAAATCTACCCAAAAATGAACCCATCACGGTACCACAGAGATAATGTCAGATAATGTTTTAGGTTGGCAAGAGAGAAAAATATTTGTCTATTGAAGGATTACAATTGTATTTAGTTTATGACAGAGGTGCCCTCTGAAGGGCAAGAAAACTAACAAGAACATGAATTTTGCAAGAGATATTTAATTTTCGGCCCGGAATTTGGGCCTCTTCGAAATGAAAATATGAAAATAGTAAAAAAAGTGGGAGCTGCCATATTGGATTATTTTCCAACATGGCGGCTGTGTGAAGTCCACAATTTGTACCAGCTCCAACTTTTTTTAGTGTTTTAACATTTTTATTGTGAACAAGATCCAAATACCGGGCCGAAAATTAAGTATTTGTTGCCAAATTCATGCTCTTGTGAGTTTTTTGGCCAGTCAGAGAGCACTTAATAAACTACTGCTGCAACTCACAAATTAATTTTTCAAGGCCAATTTGCCAAAAAAGCATTTATTAAAGTTCAACAACTTCTTCAATTTTGTTTTTGGAGAGATGTGCAGCATTTTCGGCGCCCTTTCCCCATTCGGCGCCCGGGGCGGCCGCCCCTTCACCCCCCTCTTGCTCCAGCACTGGCTATATATTAACCCTCCAAGAGATTTGCTTTCTTCATTCAGGGATCAATTATCTCAAAATATGCCCCAAATTTACTCTACTAAAAGTCTTCCCTGAACGTTTTAACTGCCATGCAGTGAAGCTTGGCATGCATGCATGGCAGTTAAAACGTTCAGGGAAAACTGTGTTGCTATTTTGTTGTCCTCATAAATATTGCAATTATGCTCCGATTTTCAATCTGTTTTCGCAGTTTGTCATGTTTGACGCTCGCGTACAACTTTGTAATTCACTTTTGTGCTGTACCTTGCGCCATTTGGAAAATACAATGCTGATGACCTTGAATGCTGATTTCATGGTTATTGAAAATGTCTTCATTGGTTTCTCCATATCTGACTTACATTACAAATATGTCTTCAGAATGAAAGTAGGACCATTATATCGGCAGTTATTTGTGTGTGACCAGACTTTTAGACTTCAAATGCCTAAAAATGAATAAAATTCTCTAAATGCTGAAAATGCTAAAAAATGCTTATAAACGCTTAAAGCGCTGAAAATGTTTTAAATGCTTTACACATTTTAAACATTAAATATTTTAACTATGTCACAAGCAACATCAAATCAAAATTCTGCAAAGATTTGGAAACATAATCTTAATGGTTTTGTTTTCTGTTGTAACTTTTTATTCTTTATCGTTTAATTTCTCGCGACGATGTTACATTTGTAATGAATAACATAATAATAATAATAATAATATATTTGACCACTCTACTAGTGGTGGTCGGGTAGGTGGAAGGGCTGAAGCCACTAATACCACTCCCAATTTAATTTTTTAAAAACTCAGTAATTTCTAAGCAAGAACCTGTTTAGGTCAGTCTTACTTATATGTCTTTTGAAAGAGGCAACCGAGTTCGCCGCAACAGTTTCTTCACTGAGCGAATTCCAGACAGGAACTACACGAACAGCAAAGAAATATTTCCTGCAATTTAGATGTGAAGGCTGTGTGCGCAACTTGAGTTTATGTCCCCTCGTGTGGGTGACAAGACCAAAATCGAAAAGCGGCAGTTGAACACCCAAGTAACCATGGAGAATCTTGAATGTCAACACAAGATCAGATTTTAATCTACGCAGCTCCAAGGTCTCAAGCCCAAGCATTCTTAAACGCTCAGATGCAGGGATGTTGCGAAAACCAGGTAGTCCCTTAGTGAACTTGCGCTGTACCGACTCAACCAAGTCCACATCTTTCAGCAGTGATGGGGACCACACTGGGCTGGCATACTCCAAGATGGGTCGCACGAAAACTATAAAAGCCCAAACTTTGGTTTTGATATGTCCCGATGTAAAACATCGGTTTACCATTGATAGCCGACAGAAAGCCTGTGCCACAATTTTTCTACAGTGCAAGGATGGTTTAAGGTCGGTGGTGAACCATACACCAAGATCACGTATCTCCTTTACATTGGGCATCGTTGTTTCTCCCAGCATGTAACGAGACGCGTTTCCACACTTACCAAAATGAAGTGTGCAGCACTTTGACTCAGAGATGGGAAGTTGCCACAGTGTAGCCCACTCTGAGATACAGGCAATATTATCTGAAAGGCGTTCACGAGCTTCTGCATCGATCACAGTTGACCCAAGTTTTAGGTCGTCCGCAAATTTGTATAGCTCAGACCTATCATTAATGCAAGATAGGTCGTTCAAGAAAATAACAAAAAGCAGGGGACCCAAAACAGAGCCCTGCGGAACTCCACTGATTATATCAGAAGAGGATGACAATACTCCCTCAACAAGTACTCTCTGTGAGCGACTACTGACAAAAGATGCCAGCCAATTCAAAAGCAATCCCCCAAAGCCAATCTCTTCAAGTTTGAATAAAAGTTTCCTATGTACCACCGATTCGAATGCCTTCTTAAAATCGATATAAATAACATCGGTAGGTATGCCTATGTCAGCCGCAGAAGTCCATTCATCAAGTGCTAAAAGTAACTGGTAGGTAGTCGAACGGCCCGGTAGGAAACCAAATTGGTCTGGATTAATTTTATTATTTTCTTCTAAAAAGTCTAGCATCTTCGTAACAGTTTATTTAATGCTTTTTTTCAATTAAGGAAGGGAGGGAAAATTGTCCGGGGGGGGGGGGGGGAGTTGGAGGGGGCGGACGGGGGTGTTGCATGGGAGGAATTTACCGGGGAGAATGGTCCATGGTGGGGAGGGGACTGTTGTCCTGATTTTGGATTTGTAGGACAAAAATTCACCAAGTTAGATATACTGTAATCCGTCAAACACTAAGACAGAGTCTTGCTTTCAACGGGAAATTTTTTTAAACACTCACTGTTGGCAATCTTCCACAGTTTGAGGGGCCGCATTTAAGGAAATGTTGTTTAGTTGAGCCCACACATCAGGTCGTTAATTAGATTAGGTTGACCCTGATACTCGGAAGAGTAATAGAAGGAGCAAGCTTCACGAGCAGCAAAGCCTTACGTAACTCCAACTTTCTCTTTTTTGAACAGGATGTGACATCAAGTCATCATGACACGGACGATAATGATAATAGCCCACGATGCTGTAATCGGTGTGATCATTTTAAAGTCCACTATGGCGTCGGAGCTGGACACGTTTTTAGGGCAGTTAGGAAATCCTGGACGCTATCAAGTTTTTGTTTGTTGTCTTCTTCTAGGGAATATGTTTCCCAATGTTTTCAATAGCCTCAACATGGTATTTATTGGTTCGACACCGCCTCATCATTGTAAGGTAAGAAAGTACTCACGGCAGGTTTAATTCCAGCAAAGGTTTAGCTGGAATAGTTTAGAACCGCCAGGTTTAAACATCCTACAAACAGAATTGCTATCGTTTAACCTATCAGAGAGGGCACCAGGTTCTATCTTATCTTTTCGGGTTCTAAGTGAAAGTTGCTTCGCATACCGGGTCATGGCCAGTAAACTATCAGGCCCGACCTACAATAATATTAGTGGGGTAGACAAAATGGCTGCCACGACTGGCCCACTGCTTCGAGGTCCGTTCAGGAATGACCAAGCTAATCGCATTTTTGCATCATGAATCGCGACATCTATTGGCAGCTAGTGGCGATTTTTAAAATAGTAATTTAAATTTGTGTGTAGATTTGTGTGACAAATTGTTATTAACTATAAATGTATTTTTAAATACTTTTTTTTTTAAGTTATCAGTCAGCCGCAGTTAAGCTGTTTGTCTGCGCCCGGAAAAGAGAAGATGCACGTTCGTGTATCCAGAAAGTGTTGCAAGTAAAGGGAAGGTTCATTGGCATTGTTTTGTATTGTCAGTATCGTCCTCGGCTGACAGAAAGCGGCAACAGAACAAATCAATCGCATCAGTGGTGTATGAACGCAGTCTCGTGTGCTGTTTTTCAGCCAAGGTCTTGCCGGTATACTGTAGTAGTCATGGGGTGCCATTGAAAATTGACCTAAGTAACTCAGGTTGCGACGAAACACGCTGTTGCATGGACTAATTGCGTAGGTCGTGCGAGATGTCGCGTCATAATCCCCTGATCGAGCTAAATATTTTAGACGATTGCCTATACAGTGGCATTCAAATTACGCTTCACGCAGTAAACTAAACATGGTCGCCGATCCTGGTTCCTGAGGGTACCTGGAGGATACTGGGCTAACACTGCAAACGAATCGACTATTGACCAATCATAAACGAAAATAGAAACGGGGGGGGGGGGCGCCCCGCGCATTGCATTTATTTGCATTAATTCGCGGTGTCAGGGGGATGAGTGTAGGCTGCGTTCGGTGCAAGGTGGAAGAAGGTTCGGTGTCATAATTCTTTAAATAAGCTTCAGTAATTAGTGACTAAATCTTCAACGTATCTGAACAGCAAGTACGTAAATAAATTCCTACTTGCTGTTCAATGGTTTATTGCTGTCACGTGAATGAGCGTCGATACGATGACGAATCGTTCTAGTGTCGATTTTGGGTTAAAAATGATACTAATTCGTGACGTGTAAAAGCAACGAGATTGAATTACTTTTGCTTGATCCAAACAGGTTAATTTTCGAAGGCAACCCTGATTGGGCCAATCGAGCAAATAGAGTGAAATTAGCTACGAAGGTAGCATTTGGAGCCGGACGGTGAACTAGCTGCAAGGGAAACCTTTTTAACCAAAAAATTGAGGTATAATAATGGTGTCTTCAGTTAAGCAAATGCTGTGACAGTGATTTTCTTGCCGTAAAAACGTTGTTTTGTCCGATTCCTTGCACTGCGAAACATGTATTGTAGTGTCGGCCGAGTGAAGGTACACTACACATAGTTTACGGGTTAAAGTAGCATTTGCCGCAGACGGCGCAGTCAAGCCGATTTATTAACTTGCTCATACTGCGCCATGGGAAGTGGTGCGTAATTATACATCATAATGTGATTAGTTATTACATAACAGAATAGGTGCACTATGACTTTTTTTTTTAAAGAAGCCGAAGCAATTAATGCTTGTATGGCTGAACCGGCTCAATTTTGAACATTACCAGATTTTTAGAGAAGAAGAAATATCTGGGAGGTGCCAGGCCGGGGATTCGATCCCAGAAACCTCCGATCATCGTCGGGGCCGAAAGATTGTCCAGAATTAGCCAGAATACATCCCATAGCCCCTGAAGGAGAATGGTAGCCTCTCACGCTACCCTGGCCGGTAGTCCTGGTGGGGACTTTGCCAAAATCCCCTTTCCAAGGGTTCGACCAAATTCGCAAACCTCCAGCTACCAGGCTGAGATCTCTCACTGGTCAGCCACGATGACCACACTGAGTAATACTATAGCCAGTCACTACATTCTCTCATGCAAAAGTACAAGTGAGTCGAATTAATTACAACTATTCTAATTTCAATATTTTAATATTCTTAAGTTCTATATACACTTACACTATATGTATACATATCTACAATATCGACACACTTTAAATTCAAAAATGTACATCCCTAATTAGTTTCTACTATTTCTCTCCTCAGTAATTTTCTTAGTTTTCTAATATTCCAAATTAGTTGTCTTTTTACCAAATCCACAATTATCTTTAACTCATGTAAAACTATGGGGCGCCATGAGCGACATAAGTCACTGCTCGAAAAAAATTGAAGTTTTCAAAAAATGTTAGTTCTGTCAGAGTAATATAGACAAAAAAAAATAATTTCCTCAACATTAAAAAGTTTTACAAAAAATGAAAGTTTAAAAAAAAAATGAAAGTTTTACAAAAAAATGAAAGTTTTACAGTTTCACAAAAAATATTTTTTTAAACTAATTTTTTGTAAAACTTTAATTTTTTTCGAGAAGTGAATTTAATGTCACACATGGCGCCCCATACAAAACTATCATGGTAAATTCATTTCAAGAAACCTTCGTTTCATGAAATATTTTTTCATCAACACACACAAATTCCAAAAATTAGGAAAATAATAATCTAGCCACCCAAAACCTCATATCTGCGGGCAAAAACGTTTTACACATCCATACGATTTAGCTTTTTAGCTTTTCTGTTAGATTTTCTCACTCCTTGAGTAACTGCCCCTTTTTTCCGTGGTACAGAAACAGATGGCGATGGCATTACGCGCGGCGATGTAGTCAGCACTGACATAAGGGGAATTCATGCTTCATTTTCCGCTATCACTGACAATTTCGGCGGTGATAGACGTGGTGGTGTTAATAACGGCGTCAAAATAGTTGAGACGAAAGCTTACTTGTTTTATCTCAGTTGGCTTTCCAGTGCTACACGTTGTTTACGAGGATATTTTCAACTAACATGTTTTGTGTTTTAATAAACTTTGCTCCAGAAATGTATCAAGGCTTTATGTCTTAAATTCCTTTGTCTGTTAAATTGTAAATAAATAATGGTATTCAGAGTTAAAAGGATTGATTAATTCGTGTGATTCGGCTTTTTAATCAATTGATTCACGATTTATGTTCCACAACTTTGCTGCAACTTTGAAGAAAGCCTAAAAGGAATTGCACCGTCTATGGCGAATTCATAATTATCACGTTTTTAGTAGGTTCTCTTGGGCTAATCATTAATTCTAAAACTAGATTTATGTATTAACTTCTTTAAGAATAGAATATGAAATATTCTTATTAGTCCCATAGCAATATGGCAACGCTCGCCCTCGCTGGGTAACGTCTAGCACAAGTGGTACGTAGCGTTATTTTTCTCCCTTGTTCATGAGGTGATTCCAAAGCAGTGCATGAGGTGGTTGGGAGGCAAGAATCTGTAATTTCAAGGGTTCACTGCAGACTTGTTAAATTCAAACTTCTTTACTTCCTCCTTACACATAACTCAATTTACAAAAATAAACATTTAACAATCCGCACATGAATCGAGAAATTGTCCAACAAGACAGTTCGTGCATAGAGTTCTGTCCTTGTTGCGTGCTTGTTGCGAAAGACCTCCTTTCGCGCCAAACCATCTTCATTATAAGGCTCGTTCCCGCCAAAATATGGAAACACTTTCGGTGAAAAGGAACGCACGTGTCTCGTACGTGGAAAATGTAGCCAAAGACCCGGCATTCCAAACTTGGCAAATGTTTCCTTCAGCGTTCAAGTAGAACAACGTAATTAGCCCTAATTACAGTCATTAGGTAATTACGGTCAAGTCAGCAAGCAAGAGATGGCAACTTTACAAATCTCCCGTTAAACATGAAACTTAATGTCTGCTGATTTAGACTGCTTTAATCATTACAAGTATATCATAAACACTATTTACATCATAAACCCTTTAGTCATTTATGTGAGCTTCTTGCACGATATGTTCAGCGTTATTCAATGCAGATTCTTCCTTCATAAGTATCAGTTTTATGCTACGACAGCAAACGTTTACCATAACCTACCTAAGGTAAATAAGAGTAATTACTTTCAGGAATTTGGTACAGGATAAATACTGTCACAACTGTTTTGAAAGCATTGCATGAACAAATCTGTTGCATTTAACAAAAAGGGGGCAAGTACCAAAAAGTAATTTTTAGGAGAGCAAAAAAAACATTATTAAGTCATAAATTTACATATTAGAGCACGGTAACCTTGCAGACATTTATGCATTACAATACTAAAGCAATAAAAATGCAGTTGATGTTTTTATATAAAACATCATCATCAAAATATCATTATCTAAATATCATATATCATAAATATCAATAATATCATAAAATAAAATATAATATAATATAATATAATACAAAATTGAATATAAAATAAAAGTTAAATTAAAAAATAAAATAAAAATAATATAATTAATTAATTAATTAATTAAAAAAATTTAGGACAGACCCTTTATATAGCCGGTTTAATAAAGCATTGTTGTGATTTCCCGTTTGCATGAAAATGCTGTGATTCCCGTTATCAGTCGCCCACGCTTTCATTAGATTTAGGGTTAATAGACAGAGGCCTAGATCCCGTTTGCAAGAAAATGATGTGACTGGAAAAAAAATGACGTCATCAGTGCCATGCGTCTTTGTTGAAAAGAGACTTCGAATCCTTACTTACACCACAGACAATTCCGTTTGACAAACAAACAAACAAACAAACAATATAAGGATTATCGAAATTATAAGGATGACTAAGGATTGTCAATATTCCCACTGCGGACCACCGTATCATTACGGACACAAACAAACAAACAAATATTATGATCTTAGTTAAATAGATTACCCACATTGCTCCGTTATCTACTAGTATAATACTCATTCCGGCAAAAGAAAGGAGGAAAGTGAAAACAAATTAACTGAACAAAAAACGGCTTTGCCGTTTAGAAAAAAAAACATTAGAGCTCGTATCACCGTGCTCACAGCCTTGAAGGTACACGAATAAAAACGGATTAGAGTTCACTCGAACGCAACGAACTATAATTTGAACTCCAATTTCAGGGATAGTGACTGTTTTCACGTAATTGTTATGTCAGTAAGTGAACGCAGTTTGTGTTGAAATGTTTAATGTTTGTGTGCGTGTGTGTGTGTGTGCGATGCACGACGTGATTCAGTCTGGTCGCGTGAATGTAGAATTGTCGGCGTAAATGATGGAAAATTACTTGCAACAATTTGGTGGTGCGTGGTGCCGACGTGAATTGTTTCTAAGCTGATGGAAACAATCACGGAGATTACGTTGCAGCAGGGGGCTTGCTTGCGTACTGAATGCTGACTTTCTCAATGATACGGTGTTATCCACCGCTGCTGCAGTATTATTCCAAACGCTACTGACTTTCTTAAGAAGACCAAACACCTGGAGAGACTATGACAGGGAGACAATCACGGAGATTAACTTGCAGTTGGGAGCCGGGGGGGGGGGGGGGGGGGGGGAGAAAAGGAAGGGAAGAGGAGGGGCGAGTAAAATTGAAGGATCAGTCTACTAATGAATGAAATATTGCGCACGTGATTTACTTTCTAAGAAGACCAAACACCAGGGAAGGCTGACTCAATCTACCGTGCAGCATGCACGGGTCCTGCTAGTTATGTTATAATGTCCACCTGTTTTTCCATTACATTTTCCAATAATTAAAATAAAGAAGTCCAACAACGAAAATCAAGATTTATGAAGGTTCCCTGTGAAATAAAGCAGAGTGAGCATAGCCTAACCGAGTGGGTATAAAGTCTGAACTTCCAAGCTAAGTGATTGATTCAGGTCCCCAAGCTACGTACACCTGATTGAAATTAAAGTTAACAAAACATATAACCTATTATTTAAAGTTGCTTAAAATCTGCACTTTCTTTAACATTTTTAAAATTCCTACTTCGTTCCAGGACAAATTTCGAAATGGAGGGAATTTATCTACATCATTAAAAATGTATGAAGTGTTTTTGTGATTGTTTGCACCTCTACTCCTCTTGAACCAAAGCTCCTACAACGATGGGAGTAGGAACAAACGAAAGATAATTAAATTGCGCTTCGGTTAGGCCTATTTTTATCACTGTAACTTGATTTTATGACCCTTGAAGTTATTAGTTACGTAGTGAGATGATCTGGAAAAGGATGCACGCAAAAATGACCTAAAATGGAAACGTATTTTGCATCATACCACATGTAGATCTTAAAATTGGTTTCATATCAAATGACTTAACATGGAAAAATCAAACCCCTTGACCTGGTTTTAATGTTTCAAACGTTCGTGTTTCTGAAGCATGGAGGTGCGTGGATTGAGCGAGCAAAGCGAAGGATTTCCACGTGACCTACACCTTTTCGATGTATGTTTCGCTTTGCGCTCTCAATATTTCATTTCTCACCTTCGAAGGGGATTACGTCTGGAGGAGAAGAGGAACAAACCTGCAAACAAACAAATCGCATGTTTTGCATGATGTAGATGAAATGCAGACGTACTGAGGAATGTGGTTGACGAACCGTGAGCAATAATTGCAATTAGTTTGCGTCGAACTAATCAGTACAACGATTTTGTGATGCTCTTGGAATCAAAAAAATTACATGAAACATGGATCGACACCAAGGGAGTGAGCGAAGCGAATTAACGATATGGCAAGTTGTAGTTTTACTCCATCACAGCTGCCTTAGCCAGAGAAATTAAGAGAAATTAGAGAAATTTCATTTAACGCCCAAAGTATTATTCGGTGCGATTAAGTTGGCGAATGTTTTGGTGTGTTGATATCACTCCTTTGAAGGGCCGAACCATTCGGAATTTGGCGGCCCCCTTTACAGTTTTGGTTTTTGATATGATATCACTCCTTTTTTTTAAATTGTGTATTGACTCAACTCCACTACCGTGCAGATTGTAATAAAGTGACACGTCAACAAGAAATTGGTTTTCAACAATTTGCTACTACCTTTTGCCTATAGGCCGAACCATTCTCAACTTAGCCACCTCTTTATAGGTTTTTGGTTTGGTTTTAATTTTGTTGTATTTTGTTTTATTTAGTCAGTTTTGGTGTGTTGATATCATTCCTTTGAAGGGCCGAACCACTCTCAACTTAGTGGCCTCTTTACTAGTTTTTGGCTTTGTTTATTATGTTTTGTTTTTACAGTTGGTTTATTTTCGTGAATTGGACGTGAATACAATTTCTTTGCAACATTGTTTAGATTTATCGTGATACACTAGTGTGTGTTTAGGCACGCACGTCAGTATACACGTTCTCATTGTCCGAACTTTGGCCGTCCAATGAGAGACGATGCCGACAATACTAACAATGGTGATAACAATATTTTCGTACTTACGCGCCCTCCCACGCCATCCCCGTTATGCCCCCATGCTCCAAACCATAAAAAGTACGCAGTTCGTATCGTACTGCAGCCATTCGTCCAATTTTATAGCTGGAAACTTTCCCGTTATCTCGGATCGATAAATCACCCTATGGGATTTAGTAGTAACACATTTTCAACGTTATTGAGGGACAGATTTTGCATTGAAAGCAGCTTAGCTGGCATTCCTACACGAGTTAATTTTTGTCAGGTGGGTCATTACTTTCGATTTCAACACAATTTAAGCTTTTGTACCGTATTATTATTTTTCCCCAAGTACCTGAAATGTGCCCAACTATGCTTCAAGATATAAGACACTGACGCAATGGCGTCGCGCTGCAATGGTTTACAACCTCGACAATTGAATTGATGTGATGTTTGTTGTGATGTTTGTTGCCTAACTTGCGTGTGTCTAGATAAAACAATGGACTTAGATAAAACAATGATTTCATAAACCAGATTGAGTTAGGTAACTAAACCATAAACTCATGCATGTTTATTTGTGTGCCTACGACTAACTTCACTATTGCTGTCACAATTTGAATGCAAAAATTGATCTAGGTAAATGCAAAATTTACTTATCCAACCTTTGACTGATTGCCTGGTGCTGCACTTAATTGCCCTTGTGCACTCAGTCTAATTATTTAATTAAACCTCAAAGCTAACTAACCATAATGGCTTTGCAACTTTCTCAACCACGACCATAAGCCAATGCTTGCTTCTTTAAGCTTGAGAGAGCTCAAATATTTTGAAACGAACAGTGTGGTATTATAGTAGCATCATCAATGTCAACTTCGAAAGGGCGATTTACACCATTTAAGGTTCAATCATAGATTAGAAAGTTAACTAGATATACCGTCTTACTTCTTCCCGTCCTACGCGGAGCTCTGGCGGTAGTTGCGGCTACTAATACATCTGCTAATGCTTTTGTCTTCGAAGCAGCAGAAGGCAAAGCATTAGCAGAGATGTTAGTTGCCGCAACTACCGCTAGAGCTCCGTGTAGGATGGGAAGAAGTAAGACGGTATATATAGTTAACTTTCTACTCTATGGTTCAATTTGCGACCCATTTGTTACTTTTAACAGCTAAATGATGGATGTTAGACTCGAAGCTAGTGTCACAGTTATTTGAACCAGATTCCTCTGCACTAGAAGTAATACTTCCGGTATAGTTTTCATTATTGGTGCATTTTCGAATTGTCGGTTGCTGCCTTTATGTTTACTCGAGTTAGACTTTTTAGTGGATCCTGGTTGTTTGTGTAGGGGTTTCTGCATATGCTTTTTAAATGTCCGCAGATTCCACAGAAATCACACATGTAATCCCTAAACTTGCAAATTGGGCATTTATGTCAGCCAGAGCCATAGCAATAACATGAAACCTAAGAGCAATATACTCTTTTCGTTACGGGTGAGGCGTACTCCTACGGACAGCAACAATCAGTTGCGTTATTTAGTGACGTCATCAACAACTAGGGGAACAAGCGGGATGCAAGGACAAACAGCGAGGGCAAACAGGTGGAAACGCATCTTGTTACTACAGTGACTCATTCAGACAAACACAACTTTTTTCCTACATATGTAAAACTTTCATGAAATCGATACTTCGGTGTTCCAACGCCGGGTAAGAAACGCTACAACCTAGGGTGATATATAGTAAACTGTGCCAGCGTCAGTGGCCATCTTGTTCTGGTTTCATAAAAGTTTTGTGTGTCCCCCCCCCCCCCCCCCCCCACCAAGTATAGTCCTAATAAGTCACCGTACGTTGCCATCACCCAGCTTAAAAATGGCCATGAACAACAATTAGCTCGGCTGGAGCCTGTAGCCAGTACACGCCATGGTAGCGCAGTGGTTAGAGTGCCCGGCTAGTAAACGCGAAGCCCTGGGTTCGAGTCCCCGTCGGGGCAGTTGTCTTTTCTTTGTTTCTCGGACTAGTGTATCGTGGATCCTCACAAGGCCAGTCTTTAATGCAGACTGCGCTTGCTTCGTTTACCCTTTACCTTGTGGGTTTCTTTATTTATTAACAATAAGAGAACGAGGGAGAGCGAATTTCGTGAAGGTAAATTGTGTTAGCTAACATTTGCCATGTTCGGTTTGTAAAAATACCACGAATTATTATTCTGGCAGTTTGCGACAGAGCAATGTTTATTTGCCGACAACTTTGAGCTTCAATGTGGGCCGTCTTAAGCTACTATTTCGAGAGCCACGTTGTCTGTGCTACTGCAGTCTTGCGCTCTTTGCGCTAGCAAGGCCCTTCTATGAAGTCATGTTGTGACTTAGGAACTGCTGATGAAACCCCTGATGAAACACGTTTACATGAATTACTTGATGCAGCTTTAACTCTGAAACTGTTGAAAACAAGTATGTCTATTTTACATACACTAGATAATAAAGAATTAGCTTTAGAGAATGATACTAATTAATAGTAACCATTAATTCAAATGAGTTGAAAATATTACTCACTTTCAGCAGTCATTTATCAAATGACCTTTAAATAGACCTAAATCAACACATTGATTTAGAGTAGAATTAACAATTCTTGGAACCTCATTTAAGTTAAGCATGTGACATTAACGAGCTTGAGCAATTCTGAGTAAAACTAATAAATCTAGAATTAGATTATACATTGCAATAAATGGAACACGTATTCCTTAATTTGAGCGCAAAATTGCATTGTTACCCATTCGACCCCCCAACCCAAATGAGCATTTCAAATCCGTAGAAGCACCATGAGGCACCAACAAGTTGTAAATATAGTAAGAGAATCCAGCTGGGACACCATTAATGGCTAATCCCGAGCACGGAGATACAGTACCGTTATCAGCGCCACTTGTTCTAGTGAATTGATATAAGAGAAGTGGCACAGCAAATGCTGTCATTGGGGTGTTATTAGTTAATCCTGATAACGTCACATCATGTGACATCGTTAGATGCAGTGGTAGGTGGTGTTACAGCCCAGCCACCACCTATGGACAGGGCTGTGGGTATTTTAAATAACAGAACACCACGCTGCCTCCTGCTCAAGGCCAGCTGAGATTGAAACTGTGTTCATCGCTTTAGTGAAGCCAGGAACACATCTTCAATCATAGCCGGCCTTGCTCCAACTGTTGAGGCCCTACCTTAATACCACTGCTGTCATATGGACATGGTACGTAATTAATAATGTAAGGGAATACTGACATACGAGTAAAGTACAACTACAACACAGATATAACACGTACTTAGATATTACTTAAAAGATAAGCCAGTCACAAATATTGACCACGTGGCCTACACGAAAGGAGTACCCTAGACTAAGTGTAGGCTCTATACTGCTAGTAGTAACATCGTAAGCGTTTTTTTCTTTCTTTTAGATTCCTGTCAATTCTCTACTAAATGATTCTGTACCATTACAAAAGGACTCTGGGAAGCTGGACCAATGTTCGATGTACGAGGAAGAGTCTAATCACACGAGAGGGGTGACTGGCTGTGAAAATGGATGGAACTATGAATACAACGGAAAGGAATGGGGCATTGTCGGAGAGGTTAGTGACTGTATTTGATAAATGAATAAATTACAAAATTACTTCAGTCATGCCAATTAAAATTTATTAAATTGTTAATGAACGCAGGTTCAGGCGTTATACCAGGAGTAGCATAAAGGATAGCTTGCAGTGCCCGTGATAATTAACACATATTCCATCTCTCGTCCTAGGTTGTAACCCTATGCAGCCAATTGTGGAACGACTGGTCATAACTATTTTCTGGGCTATCCAACGTAAAAAATACTATGT
The DNA here is from genome assembly GCA_023313725.1 of Lithobius niger. NCBI lineage: Eukaryota > Metazoa > Arthropoda > Chilopoda > Lithobiomorpha > Lithobiidae > Lithobius > Lithobius niger. The sequence continues at coordinate 28,619 of JAHWFP010007126.1, forward strand.
TGTGTAAGTTTTAACATAAATACGTGCGAAAAAATATCATTCGTGATACGATTAGTGCTGGCAAGTGGGAACTTCATGTCGAACAGCGTTGCACAATCTTGAAGCTGGGAAGGAGATAGCTTCTTTAAGCAGGGCATTTTTTGGATAGCCTTCTTGATTGGTGCACCAATCAACATCTATAGGGGCAGTGGAGCACAAGCCGTTGGGATCCCATTCCTCAATGTTCACTCATTTTTCGAGTAAAAAAGCCAATATTTTGGTAAAAAATAAACTTGTGCCGAAACATAATGCTCAATTCGTGCGCAGCCAGTTGCTTTCCAAAATTCCGAATGCATCCAACCAAGTACAGTTGAAACATTAGAATTATAAACATTAGGATGGTGACAGCGCATGTGCCCAGATCACCAGTTCATTCCTGCACATTCACATGACGTCATTGCATGGTATACTCACGCCAATTAAAGACTCTTAAAATTAATTAAACAAACTTTAAAATTCCTAAAATTTCTGACAATTCAAGTGCTTAAATGTATTCTGATTCCCTCCTCCTCCATTTCTATCTGCCCTATGACTACGGTTTTTTACTCTTTGGAGCACCACTTCATTCATATTCCTTAAATTGTCCTGTCAAAAGCCAAAATCGACTAGGATAGAAATCGCATGTCTTACCTCCTGGATCAACGCCGGTTGACATGCGTGATGGAAGGTTGACTCCTTTTAGTATTGCTTTGGGAAAATAAGATTTTGGTGATGTTCAATCAACTAGTTTGGAGCCAAGAAACGGAACCCACAACTTCTCTCCCAGACGACCTTATGACAAGCATGAAATATGAAGCGTTAGTTGCAGCGTAGACACTCGAGCCCCATGTCTGCATTCATTGGGTTCTGAATTGTATATATCAAAAGTCTCCTAAAGTAAAAGCCATATCAGTTACTTTCCTCAACCCTCAGCAAAAATCAAAACGACTAATGACACATCAGGTTTGACCCGTGTGTCGTCCGTTGAAGACGGTGTTGCCAAATCCTCTGGAAATGTCACCTTGTGCCGTTGGCCATATTATCTATTCGCCTCATGACATTATAAATCTGGTCTGATAGTTGACTAGCCATGAATCACATCAACTACTGTATATTGAGTCAGTCATTTTTCACATTTTTTGCAAGCATGAAAGAAAATAGCAGAAAGAGTTTACATCACATCTATTACATTCATATTTTGTCGTGGAAAAAATTCATATTTTGTTACTGCACATTTCTATTTAGCTTAAACGCCATTAGGCTGTGCAAATATGTACATTTTCGTCCTTAGAAAACGATGATGATTCATTGGCACCTAATTGTTCATTTTCCAATCGACCTGACTTTCATTGATCAATCTACCACCTTCATTGTCACCTGACCACATCTAAATGACCCTTGGATGCTCGGTGTTTCTCTTCTTTTTGTCTCACCAGGATATTATTATCTTTGTGCAAACAATCTACAATCTTGTCATGAATTGCGATCTACAACTTATTACATCACGCATTCCCATGGATACCATTACTGGCCCCTAAATTGTATTGTAATTGATCTTTCCATTTTTTGCTATTTCATCAATGATCCCAGAAAGTCACCTATGTATTTAGATACATTTAACTCACAGAATTTTATCCTAATTTCACCCATTGGCCCAGCTTTCGTCACATCATGCCCTTAACTTCATCCTTCATTATTTTATTAAAGGCGATTTCCCAGATTACTTGTAAAAGGCAGGTGAGCTTTATAATAGCCAAAAATATTCTGAACCAATAAACATTGTACCAAAGGAATCTGTGTTTATTAAATTACCACCAGTCTGTCATCTACATTCCACTACCACCGACAGTCATCTCGCCACCTATCCACATCTTTATCCCCGTACTTAGCGCAACACATTAGCGCGTGAATAGATTATCATATGAAAATTCCGCCACTAACGTTATCCTTTTTACGTACTTGTTGTCTTTTTAGTGGAATCTGGTTTGCAACCGCAGGCACATGATTGGTTTAGCAACGACTGTCTATTTTGCTGGGACGCTGTTCACAACGCCGCTGGTTGGTTCGCTGTCGGACAGAATTGGCCGAAAGTGGCTGGTGGTTGGAGGATTACTAGGTCACGTGATCATCGGTGTTAGCCAGTACTTTACCACTAGCTTCGCCATGTTTGCGTGTCTTAGAGTGTTGCATGGAGCCACAATAGAGGTGAGAATAAATACGAATTTGCACGAAACCCAAACAGATATTTATGTTTAAAAATTTGCATTTGTACATTTCGCTAAAACAATGTCGGAAGAACTGAATATTAGCAACTTCTTCGTTCCATTTCACCCTAAAATGTTCGATATGGTCCAGCACTTTGCTCGTGTATCTTTCTAAAGTTGTTTTGGGTCCTTTTCCCTATTAAAGAAGGAATTTTTCCGTTATTTGACGGTTTTTCTTGGGATGTTTACAGTTGAGACACGACGCGACAGGCACCCGCTGCTTCGACTACAGGGTCGGTCCAGTCAGTGCAATGTGACAGAGCTGCAGCCGAGCTATTTCCGGTCGTAAAGTACAAGCAGGCGAGATTAAAAATGATGCCGCAATTGATGACATCATTGCTTCGCAGCCAAAACCACGGTATACTTTTACGAGTTTGTGATGGTAGTGTCGGTCTGTTTACACGATACAACAAACGTTGTGTATCTTCAGTCACACGGTCGATAGGATTTAGGTCGCTTAATGCATTCTAAACCGATTTAAACGTTTGGAGTGGTCCGGATCACATTTGGCAATATGTGTTCTTTTTGTTTGTTAGTCCAGCTTTGTGCCGATTTATCCAATTGTTGTGAGGAGTGTGGATGGAATATGCAGCCTTTCCCATTCACGTGACAGGATATACAAACACTGAATAAGATTAAATAACGTTTATAAAATACAGAATCCTTTAATTACAATAATTCATGAATTGGTACAAGGAGTTCTCTTCTTCGGAAAAACCTTGGTACACTGTGGTCTTGGGGAGGACAAATGCTTAAATAAACAAAACGTGGCACTTAAAAATGGTGGACAGCAAAATTGCATTCTGACAAGTTAAAAATCTTCTCTAATATGAACGATTTGCAATAACTCGACAAGTGGCAATCTGATGTCAAAATATTTCACACACGACGGATTTCACTTGAAATATAATAAAGTAAAATTCAAGATTAGCAATTGACTAAATTGTCAAACGTTTACCCAAGAAGTCATATCAGTTGAGCAGTCGACGGAGAGGCAATGGCTTCGCACAATTTAAAGGGAAACCATGTCGAACGAGGTAATAGCTTGAACGGCTAACTTCAAAGAGAGCTCAGCTACTGAAATTGTAGCAGACAGACAAATTTAAGAACGAGGAAGAACGGCACCACCAGCTAAGGTAACCTCTATCCACAAGACTTACTCTCCCCCCAGCAGCATGCAACTCCTAGCCTTAGTGCACCATATTACGTCACTCACTCAAGATTTTTACACTAATCAATTGCATATTACAAAACGAACATTACAAAATTGTTTGACCAAATAACCCCAGTAGAAAAATTTAAAAATTTCAACTGAACTAAGTGTGCAAATCACATAAGAGCAGATTCGTCAACCCAGCCTGACTACTGATACCCACAAAATGGCATCACACTGGACAAGTAAAATGAACAGCCAATGAAATGCAAGAATCAGCAAAAATGGTGCGAGCCACCCAATGACGACAGACGCATTGCTGCTTTGCCAATGTATCTCGCAAAAAATCTCTCACTGTTTAACACGCTGCTGTACTTATATAGTATTGAGTGACCGACACTATCAACGTGATAGGTAATAGCTTGAGTGCAAATCCCTTGCGACGTGAATGTTGCCATGTGTAAAGAGGAAACTAAAAAAGAAGGAACGACTTTCTTCATTATTTTTGCTACTTGTGGTGCTGTTATGGTTAAGTTAGGTTAGGTTAGGTCAGTTGCCTTGTTGCTGAAGGCACTTCTTGCGCAAGTACTCGGTAGTTTTTCAGTCCTGAAATACAACTCGTGAAGGAGAAAAATTATCAGTATTAAACTTGTCTCTTTTGGTATTACTTCTGGTAAAGTCTGGTGCACAATTAAAACGCAGGTAATCGAACTCGTGGGTGGCAGCCGCTCAAAGAAATAGTCCCACCATCAAATATCAAAACGAAACAGCGACACATTATTATTCGACATTAAAATTAACAACTGGGAGGTGAATAAATAGATTTATTCCAAATGAAAGGTGAATAAATGGATTTATTGCAAACGGGAGGTGAATAAATTGACATAGCAAGTGGGAGGTGAATAGGATTTGTAGCAAATGGCAGGGAAATATATGGATTTATAGAAAATGAGAGATGAATAAATGGATTTACAGCAAATGGGAGGTGAATAAATGGATTTTCAGCAAATGGGAGGTGAATGAATGGATTTGTAGCAAATGAGAGGTGAATAAATTGATTTATAGCAAATGGGAGGTCTACTGCAAAGCCATTTATTCACCTTTCATTTACTATCCACCTCTCATTTGCTATAAATCCATTCATTCACCTCTATTTCCTATGAATCCATTTATTCACCTCCCAATTGCTGTAAATCCATTTAGTCATCTATCATTTGTTAGGGATCCATTTATTCCTCCGCCATTTGTTAGAAACCCATTTATTCATCTTCCATTTGCTATAAATGGTGAATAAATGAATTATAGCATATGGGAGGAAAATAAAGCCTTATGACTGTACCTGTTGAGGATTAGCGAGAAAAAATACGTACATTACTTGGTTTACAGGTTACACTTCTTTAACATTTTAGTTACATTTTAGTTAGGCAGTGGTAAAGATTGTATAGCCCTACGTGATGAACAGGCTGCGTACGAGACCCATTTTTAGTCCTAAATATCTACCAAAATTGGAATTTTCAAGTACGTGCAAAAAATCTTAACCCTCTTCCCAAAAAATTACTATTTAAAAACCAAACTTAGGAAAGTAAACTGATGATTTTATTATTCACGAAACACTTATCAAGGTATGTAATTGAAGTGTATAACTTGACCAACGAAACAGTTATTGAACGATTATACGGAAAATCACGAAGCGAAGTAGCAAACATTTTATGTGCTAGCAGATTCATGCACACAAAACAAAAGAAATTTTAAAGAAGTTAGGAATTTTAAGCAAAAGTCAGCTAAGTGAATATACGATAATTAAAAATAACTTTTTTTTTTTAATTAAAGATAAACGTATGGATAAACTGGAAGATAAAAATTATTAAACTAAAAAAAAAAACACTTTCTTCCAGAGCTCACACGAAACAAATACGGTAAGAAGTTGGAATAATTTGTACATACTACTCTTGGCAAATAAAGTGCCGAAAGAATTTTGGAAAATAAACAAACTGGTACAAATAAAAATAGCACGACAAAGGAGTGGTGTAACAACGTAATTTTGCAGAAATTGTATTTTTCCATCAATTAAGAATTTTCGTTAATATATATAATTATGTGTTGGTGTTACGGTTTAGGCAAGCATACTCTGTGTCATAAAACATGAACTGCTAAACTTTAAACACCTGAAAGGGCATATGAAAATCCTTGACGTTTCCCGTCATCATCAAACTCGTTTTCAAGAGTAAAAAAATTAATAAAATAAATAAAAATGATTTAATCCATCAAATCATTTTTAGAAGAACCTTTTTCTGTTGTCAGGCAAAACTGACAGAACTGAGCAAAACCAGCAATGACGCTAGAAATGAGGCCAAAAAATTAGTAAAACAATTACAGAGGGATCTCTAAGTGTGCGTTGGGCTAGCACAAGTGGAAGTGCTGGCTATTTATAGTATGAACATTTCTAGCTTCGTATAAATAGCTAACATGTCCATTGCATTTACTTCCACTTGTGCTAGCCCAACACACACTTGAAGGACCCTCTATAAGTTTTAGATTAATGTTTTTTTAGATTTAGTTTGGTCTCGTACTTGTTCTGTCCCGTTAGACTTATATCAAGAACATACTCTTCTAAAATATATTTGAAGATTTAAATCATTTCTGTTTATTTTATTAATTTTTTACTCCTAAAAATGAGTGTGATGACTCGAACGGTCGAGGCTTCACTGACGTCATGTCCACTTTTGGGCTTTTAAACTCTAGCTACTATTTTCAAGTGCTTTTTATTCACAACAAGCACACTAACTCAGTACACAAAAGCATCTTCTCTGCGTCGTAGCGACCTTCGACATTTTTTAATGAATAAGAAAAATATTTAATACATTCTCCGTCAATGTCATAGATTTCAAAAATAATTCTTATTAACTCCATTTTATAACATTTCTGAACGTTCAGTCTCATTGACAGTCTCGTTTGTCTCAGAGGCATTGCCTCTATGTCTTTGTTTAGGCTGCAGGACTCGCAGGATATACATTGCGCATAGAACTTTTGCAGACTGAACACCGGACCTCATTGAGCATCTATTCCGGTTATGTCTGGTGCTTCGCCCAATTCGTCCTGGTGGCATACGCTTACTTATTTCCGGTTTGGCGAGATTTCTACTTGGCGACTACTCTACCCAGTCTTGTCGTTATCACCTATATATGGTAAGCATGGTAAAGAACATCTAAGATTTGGAAACTAAAAATGTAATTATTACTTGGACTGCATGAACAATAAAAGGAGTAAAGGACTCTGATTCAGTGTATTCGATAGCATTTGACTATGAGGTGATTCGCGCGAACTTTTAACCCTAGAACATCCAATATTAGTAGTATTTAGCATAATTTTATCAGAAAAAAAATTTTTTTACAGCCAATTTTTTGGGACATTTTAAACATTTCCAGAGACTTTCGACCTTATCTAGGTTTTTTCCGAAATTTAGGCTGCGGATCTTTGGCGTAGGACGGTTTTTAATGTAACATGAAAGTTAGCCGCAGCCCTCTGTTTTATTTTAAAAAAATGTTTTTGTAACATAATTTTGAGGTTCCCACGTGTTACTAATTATTTCTACGTAATTTCCCATGTTATACCGATTATTTCTACATAATTTTCCTGCATAAAATTTTTTTTTTGGGGGGGGGGGTCGGATAACTATGATGTGTGAAGTTTTGCCCCTATACGGTTTTTGACACAAATGAACATAAGCAACAGCTTTCTAATTTTATAAAACCTGGTTTTATTTTTTTTTTATTTTTAAATATCATGTGCCTTGATAAGCAGTTTCTTTAAAGTGTGTTCATCAAGTTAAGGGACCCATCATTATTTATCGCCGGGGAAGGGGAGCAGAGGAAATTGGGGGAGGGGGGCAGTCTTGAATTTTTTGACTCTGACATACATTTCAAGGGTCATACATTTTTCATGTCCCGTCAAGAGAGAGGGGTCAAACACAAACTGACCAAACTGGAAGAAAAAGTCATTTTTGGACTTCAAAAATGGCACTTTCAAGAGTCAAAATTTTTAAAAATGCCTCAGCTTTAGGGACACTCCATGATGTGAGTGTTTATAAGGTTTTGAAGCTATTGGTACCAGCACTGCAAGTATAGTTTTTGCAAAGAACTTTGTCGAGAAACCTTAGCACCTGGCTTCTTGGCTTCTTATGAAACTGACCATGTTACGGGGAACAAACAGTGTGTTCATCTCATTTTTGTATGAATCTCGACGAGAGATGGGTGTAAGGAACTTTTTAACCCAACCTATCTTTTTGTTAAAAACGAGACACGTTTCCTTACAACTAAAGGTAAAAGGTAACTGTCGGTGTGGAGAGCTACTTACTTCATTTGGCTACAGGAAATCATCATTAGGTATACGAAAAGCGGATTTTTGTTGGGGAGGGGAAATAACATTTTTTTTGGGCCCTGAGTGGGGGGAGTCAAGATTTTTTCAGGGTCTCGAAGGGGGAAGTCATCGAAAATGTGGTGGTCACATTTTCATTTCTTCCGGCCTAGGGCCGGCTCAAGGGGCACGCGAGCAACGCGGCCGCGTAGGACCCCCCTCCCCCCCCCCCGGGTTTAAAGGGGGGGGGGGGCCTGCGCACGAGCGAACCACTCATCTTACTATAGCGAGAAAGCAGATTATTGATTGAAAATCCTCCATACTACGTCACAGTAAAGAGATAGATAGGGTGAGAATCCGTGCTAGTTCCTTGCAACTTATGGAATGATTGGTTGAAGCATCGCGCGACTCGAAACCGAAACTAGTGGTACTTGCGGCTGACGTTTTTGTCGGCAGGTGACAGTTTGAAAGGAAATGAGAAACTCGAAACGGTGAAATGGATATTCCTTTCATGCACCCCCCCCCCCCCCCCTTTTCTTCTCTACCTTCTCTCTCTGTTTTTCTCTTTTACTTTAGTTTCCCCTATTTGTTTCTTTAGTCTATGTGTCTTTTTGTGTGCTGTTATAGGTAGTTCCGATTTTGTTTGCCGGTTTTTTTTTCCGATTTCGTGACCGTAATATTTATTTTTGCAACATTATTTACTGTTTTTGTGATTCACATACTTTTTGGCAATAAAAAAAAGTGAAATAGATATTGGCTAGGATCGTATGAAAATTATTGTTTAATCATTCGAATCGAACACGAATGAAAAGATCGGATAAAAAAAATGCTTTTAATACCACACTTTTGACCCTGGTGGGCCCCAGTTACTGAATCCGGGTAGGGCCCCAAATTGTCTTGTGCCGGACCTGTGAATCCGGCCTCCTCTTCCGGCCATAAATAATGACCGATCCCTAACCAGATTATAGCATCTTGCCTCCTCCAGTCCAGTGGGGCTCTAACAACAGTTGCGGCGATTAAAACCTCTGCTAACGTTTTGTCTCCATACTGTTTCGGAGGCAAAGCATTATCAGAGGTATTTGTTGCCTCAACTACTGCCAGCAGGATTGGAAGAGGCAAGTAAAAGCATCTTTTACATGACATAATTGACATGAACACGAGACATCATAGGGCCCTTCTCTTCCCGTAAATGCCAGGGGTGGCTGAGGTATTAATGACAAGGAGTGGATACGAAGTGAGATCTATATATTGTACACAGGTATTAATGTCCCCAAATAATGTTTATGTCTGTTGATAACTTCTTGATGTTCAGGGTTAATTTTTATATTTGTTAGGCAACTTCGCTGCAATGTTTTGTAAGGGCTCAGTTTTGCAACATTAGTTCAAACGTATGTGCCCGTTGCAAAAGCTATACATGCTCAGGACGCGCGAAAATAGGGAGAGCGTATGTCCTTTTAATTTTAAAACATCGCCTCTCCGCAAGTATGAAAGAATGGATGTGGAGACACAATCCGAATGTCTGTCTGGATTCACGCTAACTGCGTGAAAGTTAGCGTGAATACAGACCGACAGACAGACACCATAACAGGGTATAGTTCCTCTGCTTTGCTTCGAACTACGTTCTCACTAAAACACAAAATAAAAATAAAAGCTAAGTGAAAGCTTCGTCAAACATATTAAATCATTTAATAAAACCGTTTGATGGTTGTACAAATAACACGACATCACACTGATCAGGCAAATGCTGAATATGTTCGCAAAAATTAAAGGCTATTCTGGGAAAGGAATACGACCTAATCACTGCCATTTTTTATTATCTTTGTTTGAATTGTTCTTTTTGTAAATATTGTTTTCAGTAATTTAGTCTCGCACGTATTCTGCTTGAATGATCTGGCTAAATAGTGGATTGCAGTCATAATACAAACACCTATTGTGTGCGTGGCGCATCTTGAGTCCTGCGAGTATTTTATGAGCGGCTACGTGTTCCTGGAGGGGACGGCTTTAACCGACGGCCGCCATTGTTTTTGTAACCATCTTGGATATCAACAAGGCACTCTGCTACTAAAAACGTACAATCGATTATCTGTGTTCGTTCTGCGGAGAACTCAAGATACGTCGTGGACACTATAACTATTCTGATGGCCAGTTGATTTGCTAATTTTTTCTCGAACTTTAGGTTGCTTCCGGAATCTTTACGTTGGCTGCTAGTCAAAAACAGAGTGAGGGATGCAACTGATTTAGCGAATAAATTCGTCAAAATCAACGGAATCAACGTTAAAGCTGACCATATAGCGGAACAAGTGGTTGCTCTGGCTGAAAATTTACAGAAGAAGGAAACAACATCCATCGGAATAAAAGACTTATTTCGAACAAGAGGCGTTCGCAAAACTACTTTAATAGCGTTTTACATTTGGTGAGTAATATTTGACTTATTTAACGTAAAAAAAATAGGGTTGGGTCGATTTAGGAGAGTTAGGAATCTCGACACTTGTAATTTTCTCATCACTTCGGAATTTAGGCGAAAATTACTTCGGGTACTAGGCCTAGTTTAAGATATCAAATATTGCTCAGTACAATGAAAGAAAGAAAGAATTGGTTTATTGAATCAGAAAACAGTACAGAATCGTGTGTGACGTGTTGCCTACCATAGAGAAAAAGTAACTAAAAAACAACACAATAATTTACAAATGTTAACTTATGCAACAAATGCAAAGCTTGGGCTCATCAAAGAAAAAATAATAATAATAATAATTAAAATTAAATTAAAATAAATTAAAATAAAATTAAAATTATAATTTATAATTATCTATAATAAAATTATTCACGACAACAAAATTATTACAACCATTATAAGCAAAGCAAAGTTACAATTTTATTAGCCAGTTTTACTACAAATTTTATCAATATTCTTATTACTATTTTAAGTTACCATTTTTATTAGTATATTTAATAGCGAATGCAAAGTTACTATTATTAGCCAATCCAATTATTACCATTATTATAACAAATGAAAAGTTAAGGTGTATCGTAGAAAAAATATAATAACAACAGTTAAAATAAAATAAACATTCTACAAAGAAACAAAGAAAATCTAGACACACGCTAGTGTGTCGCCGCCAAGTAGATGTTTTATTGTTGTTGGAGCTTAATTGTCAGAGCGTTATTGTTATCAGATGGCGGCTCACTAGCAGACTGTGTCTTTTAACTGAAACCAACTTATACGTGATTTCAGCATACTGGTGTAAATTCCCCATGCGGTAGAAATCTTTGCAAATCGTTTGAATCAGGTGTCTTGGGTCCAGTAACAAAGAAAACGTCAACACGAAACTGTGGGAACGTGCCCTTCTTGGAGAAAAAGTGTCCTCAATAACGTTGATTTGTGTTACTGGTAACTAGTAACTATGAACTAGTCCGCAGGCTCCCATGTTAATTCTCATAGGGTATAACGACACGTCTACAGCTCATTAGGGAAACTTGTCAGATCTAAATTTCGGCAGACAGGTAAAGCGTCATATGGGAAAGTGCCTTTTTCTAAAATGGGGGTTGCAGCTAGAAGCACGTGGCTCGTAAATGCAAAATTATTTTTTTAACCATTGTTTGTATTGTCATTCAACAGTAGATTATAACATGCTTAAGTGTTGCACGTTTATCGTTTCAGTACTTATATAGAATGCACTGTTTTGGCAAATAGGTGGTTCACTAACTGAATATCTTTATGTTTTATTGCAAAGGTTTGTTTTTTTTTTTTTACGGTACACGAACCCAAACTGAATTATCTGCCCCACCACGATAAAAGGGACAATTTTGCTGGAAAGAAGGTTAGGAAACAAAATGCACATCGTCAGCACAGGTGGGAACGTGTTCTTTATGGAAAAAAGTGTCCTCAATAACGTGACGCAGACATTTTATTTTATTCACAGGTCTATGAAAGTTGTGATATCCACCCAAAACCAAAACTGGTATAAGAGCAGCCGCCAAGTTTCCAAAAAGGGTTGGCCTTTCAAAGTAGTGATAATCATTAAGTCAGGGAAAGGCCGCCAAGGTTAATCCTATTAGCCAAGTTAATCGCACGGAATAATACTTTGGACGTTAAATGAAAACTTGAAGATTGCTACCGCTAGTAGCAATCTTCTAGTTTTCATTTAACTTTCGAACTATTAGTAGGTGCGATTAACTTGGCTAATAGGATTAACCTTGGTGGCCTTTCCCTGACTTAATGATTATCACTACTTTGAAAGGCCAACCCTTTTTGGAAACTTGGCGGCTGCTCTTATACCAGTTTTGGTTTTGGGTGGATATAAATAACTGAAAGTGCTGAAAGCGTTTATCAGCTTATAACTTTAAGCAAATTATAACGCATTACTGATATCCAGTAGCCACCGAAACATGCATTTCTGGAAATGATGAATTTCAGTAATATCTTTTAATTGCGTATGTTATTGTAAAATTTGCTTCCAAGGACCTAACTGCATTTATGCAATTTTTTTAGTAACTTTGTCCTGAATGACAAAATTATTAGATTTCACTCCTCGTATGGTAGTTGGTTACAAAACGAGTTGTAGCATGTTTATTAATTCTGCGGAAGTTAATTAAAACACTGTAAACATACAAATGGCGGACTGTCAGAATACCTAGCTATTGAAAGAGTTGGAATGAATGATCACGCTATTTTTTGAAAGTCATTACTGTAACAATTTTCTTTTGGAGCTTGATAACAGGATCAATAGCATTCATGTATAAGTTCCACCCCAGCATGTAATTGAGTATTGAAGGTATGACCGTCCCATGGCTAAATAAAATAATTTAAGCGTCTTTAACGAAACGTGCTTTCTAAGATTTTGCACTACATTTTGCAGTAGAGTGTACGCTAAGAACTGCAGCAAATAACTCCTCCAGTTTAACATTTTATCTAAAGTGATACCAAGATAGCGAACTTCCATAATCTTTTGGATTGATGGACAATCACATGGTGGAGTCATCCGCACTGAGCATTTGTGCATTTTAAGAATATCAACAACTGTTTCGCTTCTCTCCTTGAAAGAAAAGTTCACATAATTGCTTTTCGTTACGTTAAGGGTAAGCAGGCAGGTTTTCAATAAACCAGTCCTCAACAATGCGAATTACACACTTAATTACTCGATTATAGGCCTAATTACACGAATATAGGGCCATCCATAACAGTGGCAACATACTACTGCTCTCTATAATGAAATGAATAATCGGCTAGATGTAACCTCGATCACTTATTTATTCATCCCGCGGTTCTACAAATTAACGATGCAATTTACGTGTTGCTCTTTATTTTCTAGGTTTTGTACTCCACTTATTTATTATGGCATTAATTTTGCATTGCCATCACTGGACGGAAATAAATACGTCAATTTTCTGATCAGTGCCTCACTCGAAGTTGTCAGCAATTTTATTTATCATGCAGTTATGAAAAAGTAAGTGAAAATTAAACGCATCGTTGGTTTTTCAAGACTCCTTCTTCCACTCCATTTTTGTCTTTTCGTAATTATTTCTGGTGTACGTGCACTGTAAGGGCGCACTTACACAACGACTCGCCTTTACATTCTCGCAGCTGGAAGCTTGAACTCATCAGAAATTCCAACATGGCGGAGACTTTAGTTCTGCCGGCTCGGAACGAAAACAGTCAATAACGTGAGGTCAGAGGCGACCGGAAAGGTTGCCTGTCAGGCAGAATTCATTATCTTATTCTCACGGATTATAAGACAGCGAGCATTTACTCAAAAATTGTCAGATTTTGCTAATCCAGGTAGCGTTGTTACCATGTCAACGAGCTCTTGGCCTTCCCGATTTAATTCCAGTTGTCAGTAAATTCTAGTTGCGAGAATGCAAAAGCGACTTGTTGCATGAACGCGCCCTCATAGTGTATTTATGCCAATGCCACAATACCTTCTCGTTCGCCAAGAGCTATTTGCTAGTGTATCGGTATTTATTTACGATGAGTCTCCAGCTACTACTTTGTGGGTTTGACGCGCTTACAGCTGTAGCCACGAGTCCAAAAGGAAAGAGAGGGCAGTTTTGCTAGGTAATTCCAATCGTAAATTCGTAGAATCTTTGACATGCCACAACCGACATGATCACGAGGCATAACAGGGCACTTCTCTTTCATAAAATGCCTGAGATGGCTGACGTGGTTACTTTGCCTGATGGTTAGATGTTAATTAATGCGAAAATAGCGGCGAAAGATGAATGCATTACAGGAAAGCCAACAAACCAACATAAATTGCTACTGGATAATAAACAGTGTCCATGCTAAACCAACAAATTTTCTTAACTTTTTATTTTTTCAAGGTATCACTGAAAACTTAGAAAACTGCTCACCACGCAAATATAAACAACTACAAAAAAATATAATATATACCAAAGCCCTTGTAACGAACCATCGTGCAGCGTCTTGCAGATACGAAGCAAAAACTGAATAAAAGAATATCATCACAGAATCAAATTTACAGGCAAATGACAAATTCAATTCATGATATTATTTACTGGAATGCAATCCGCTCTAGGATTAATCTGGAAACAATATGTATTTTGGCACAAAACCATAACCACATTTCTCCCGGTAATAGACAAATTAAAGAATACGTTCCAAATTGTCACAAACCGGATAGTTCGAAATTTTGTTACTAAGCCTCCGGCTACAGCCTACATGTAAGAAGGCAGGAGCTATCTACCTCCACTACTTTCGCATGGAGGAAACCACTTCTTGGCAATTTTCTAGATTCTGACTCGGAATTAGGATTTTATTATTATTATTTTTTTTTAGTTTTAAATTCCTTACTGGCTGATGTTTTGTTTCCTAGCTTCCGGTAATTTCCCGTAGCTGGTCTTTGGCCAGTAATTGATATAGTCAAAGTGACCATTTTCCTTTCAGTGTATTTTTATGCACTCGGTCTAATCGGTCTTTGCTTGACAACGCATTGCAATTTAATCCGAAATGTCGCTTAACTGGATTTATCTACGCACCTTATTGGCATTCCTGTAATACGTTGATAGTTTCTACTAACGGAATGCGGTAATATGTAATCAAATTTATAAATAAAGAAAGAATCCCATGGTAAAGGGTAAACGAAGCAAATAGACTGCATTAAAGACTGGCCTTGTTGACTGTTTGCATCGTTTAAGTAGTAGATATCCGTGAGCCGTTGTCGATTTAACGGTTATAATTGCGAGCGAGCGAGAAACGGCTAGTCCACTATCGAGGGGGTGGAGGGGGTTACGAGTGGGTGAAGCCCACGAGTGTCTCCCTCCAGCCCCGAGATAGTGGACTAGCCGTTCGAGCTCAAGAGCAATTATAACCGTTAAATCGACAACGGCTCACGGATATGTATTTTAATGCTAAGGTGTGACGTCGAGCCAACATCTAGTTATTAGAGATTAAAAAAAAAATTTATTTGAAAATTTTATTTGTGAAACATGACGTAAATTCCTGAACTCAAACTTCCGGTTTAAACTTCCTGTCTGCGAAATTCTCACGTACGCGAGGACGTCCCTATATCCAGTCCCAGTCACCGACGTTTGTGTTTAAGGTAAAACCGTATTTTTTCTACTTTATTAGTCTAAATAAGATATAGCGTATAAAATGCGCTATTCGCTTGAGTCTCGTAGGTTTTTAGGTGTGTTTTAGAAGGTGTCAGTAGGCTAGTTTTCGTACCGTCGGAACGAAAGGTTGACGGATTGGGCCATTCTTATATGGGTCGGGTTCTAGC
>JAHWFP010007127.1:10410-51713 GCA_023313725.1 Lithobius niger
CTCGGGCACAGAAAGTTGAAAACTGATAAGGGATGAGGCTTTTTTTTAAACGTATTCGGTTCTCGGGCATAGAAAGTTAAAAACTGACGAGGGATGCGGCTTTTAAAAAAAAATTAACACATTTTGTGGTAAAAAAAAACAAACCTTTTCATATTGGACGAACAAGTCGTGACTATCAAAGGTGTGTTTCACGTTTTCAAACGGTTGACTTACACTTAAATCCAGCTTAAAATTCCCCTTTCCGTAAAGTTTTTGTCCCACATTCAGTTTGCACTGATACTAGCACCATCCTGAATTACCGTTTTTGTAGTGTCTGTGGTGTTTAGAACTTAAACAAATGAATACCAGCACACGTGTATGTAATGACACGTTCGTCTTCCGAAGGCAGTCCATCTAAATAGTGATTAAACCTTTTATTTCTCATTGAAGGAAATATATACTTCAAGGGGAAGATATTGACTCCTCACATTAAAAAAAAAAAAAAAGAATGGCTAGATTGTTTCAACACAGCATTTCAAAAACTATTTTTTTCGGAAATCTTCATTCGAAGCAAGCATAGAACGGATTTCAGAAACCAAAAAAAAAATAATAATTTGATGCGAAGCTTTTTAGTTGATGTGGTGGATTATGTAGTATTGATCCAACAGTAGTGATAAAACTAATATTGACTTTGGAAAAGTCATTATTAATGCCGCGTCAATTATGTTTATTTCTTACAAAAAGATCGATGCGCCTGAGAACCAAGTTTTTAAACTTTACGTGGACTAAAGAAAAAAACACGAGAGGAAATTAAATCTCTGCTTGCTTCAGTTTTCATTCTTAGATGCTCCTTGTGTTTTTATGATCACTTGTGCATTTTTAAAACGTCTTAAGGTGAATATCGTGGCGTTTGCAAAGCTCAACCTAGTTGGGCCAGAAGCTGGCAAAGTTACTACCAGTTTGTGCCGACCAGGGTAGTGCGTGACAATCCATTGACTATGGAATGTATTCTGGACGTTATCACAGCACCTTGTGGTGATCGGAGATTTCCCGGTTCGAATCCCCAGTTTGCCCTTTCCATTACTACACTTATTTGTTTTTCAAAACTGTCGATAGTGTCTGCGGCCTATCTTGAGTTTGCCCAGAACGAATACAGATAATCGATTGTATGTTTTAGATAGCAGAGCACCTTGTTGATATCCTAGATGGTTACAAAAACAATGGTGGCCGTCGATTAAAGCCGCTCCCTCCAGGAAGATGTAGTTGCTCATAAAATAACTGCAGGACTCAAGTTACACTGCGCGCACAATAATTATACTGTTTCAGAAAATTTCGAACTACGGGATTCAATTTTTTTACGACTCAGACTTGAATTTTGGGGCAGAAAAATTGTTTTTATGGACCACAATACACTCACTGATTAATTATCATTAATTGGCAAAACGCCTCAATAACGCATTTCTTTTATTTTAATTTTGTGCTTAGGCGTTTGTCACGGCGACGACTTACGATTTCTGTTTGATGGTGCAAGCTCGATTTTGCAGAACTATACGGTGGATGACCAAAAAATTATGAGAGTTATGTGTCCTGCGTGGGCTAATTTTGCAAAATACGGGTAAACTGACTTCCACAATTTTATTAGCAGGGGGTTAACATTAAAGTAACTGCTCTGTCCTTAACAAAGTAGTATTTGGTTTCTTTCAGTAATCCAACTCCGAATTTGAACCAAGACAACCCTCTACAATGGAAACTTTCAACTAGTAATGAAATGCTAGTTTATCACATTGATAATCCTGTGAAAACCTTGAAATACGAACCAGACACTGACGATCTTTATCATTTCTGGACTGAGGTTGTGCCAAGTCTACAATCAAAGAAACTTAATCAGTGATCTTCACTCTTCAGTTATGCAATCCAACCTTTATAATGATTAAATTTGTAGACAGAATCAGTATGTATTTGTATTTAAGCGATGAAACATGCTTACATTTTTGATTCTATAGTTTATTGAAGAATTATTAATTTATTACTTATTCAATCATTAATACCTGTATATGCGTGTGTATACCTGTATATATATTTTGCTTAGGAGCAGACTTAATTATGATGATGAGGCATCATGACGTCTGGCAAGAAGCAAGCAGGACATCCGGCCAGAAGCCAGCAGGCGAGCAGCCTTTGCATTCCAGCGCGGGGAGTGTATGGGGCGGGGGGCGGGGGGGGGGGGGGGGTCAGCTAGTTATACATTAACATTAACAGGAGCTTATAAATACATACATACAATGAGAGTATCCATGTTGAACCCTTTCCTTGTATTCCACCACTTGTCGCAAGGTCATCTGGATTATCTGGATTTTAACTTCCCCGCTTAAAGCCAGTAGATTTATCGCAGCCAAAATCTTATTTTACCAAAACCATGTAACTGCCTGGCACCTGCAAAAACTGACATGGTGTTGAGAGGTAAGACACTTAAATTTTACTCTAGTCGGCCTTGATGTGAGATACACAAATAGTTCCATGCTTCAAAGTTGTTAAGATGCTACACAAATTGTTCCATGCTTCAAAGTCGTTCGTTCAAATGCTACACAAATTGATCCATGCTTCAAAGTCGTTCAGATGCTACACAAATTGATTCATGCTTCAAAGTCGTCCAGATGCTACACAAATTGATTCATGCTTCAAAGTCGTTCAGATGCTACACAAATTGTTCCATGCTTCAACGTCGTTCAAATGCTACACAAATTGTTCCATGCTTCAAAGTCGTTCAAATGCTACACAAACTGTTCCATGCTTCAAAGTCACGGTTGTTCAGATGCTACACAAATTGTTCCATGCTTCAAAGTCGTTCAAATGCTACGCAAATTGTTCGATGCTTCAAAGTCGTTCAAATGCTACTACTTCGAGCTGAACACGTGCTTGGACTAATTGCTGCACTAGCGATATTTTCCACACATATTTTTAAGATAAATTAAGCCTAAACGGCAAAATTTTTAACGGTGTAGAAGTAAAACGGGTGTCAAGTTCGATAACAAGCTCCATTTTGGGGTCACAACTCAGAACGAGTGGTGAAACTTGTGGTAGAATTATTTGGAAACTTCACTTTTACGCGTGTGGTACCACATCATTTCTGAACCATAAACAGGATAAATGCAAGAATGTTCTGATTTCGCAGGACCACAGGCATGTCTGTTATGACGTGTCTATAATAAATGAGTTTTCTGTTGCAACCTGAGAACGGTTTATTTTTATTTTTTCAAGGTCGCTGCTGTTTTTGGATGGGGAAATAAGAACTAGAATGAAGTCAGTAAAGCCTAATAAAACTGAAAATAAGCCACGATAGTGCGGGGTATGCACATATTCAGGTTAATTTAATAACCATCGTTTACAATACAAATTGTGCTTTATTTTATTTTTTAAATATTGATCCAACAGGTTTAATACCCATAAAAGGCTTAAGAAAACAGGTAGTGGCAACAACAAAAAAAAGTGCATATATTATGACAATTGTGAAATGGTGGTTTTCTAGCTTAAACATGTCGTGAACTGGTTCAGGTTGTGTCTCACTCTTTTAAATCGTAATGCCAGCATAGAGTGGAAGTAAAAATGTTAACCATGTCTCGTGATTCGTCAAACGCACGCTTATTAGAGAGTGTACAGAATCAGTTAGGGCTTTGTTACTCCTCGTTCCTCAACTTTATAAACTCCTGGTTTCACTCGTTCGTTAATATTTACGATTTGTGTTCTTCGTGTAACTTTAAATAGTCTGTCCTATCATTCTCATTCGATTATAGTCATTCGTTCAAAGCAGTGCTTCCATTTTATAGGAAATTAATTTTCCCCTTTTTAGAGGCAGAATGATCTACAAAGGGGGAAACAAATATTATCCGAGAAAAAAGGGGAAAAATCGGGAAATTCTGCGCTTTATTTGCAAATTACGATTTACTCTAGTGACTCCGAATCTTCTCTCCATCGAGTTCCACTTTCTCGAAACTTCCGTAAGCCCAATATCTTCTACTGCAACGAATGCATGTTAACATTTTAACACTAGTTCTTATAGTGTTAGCACTGTTTCTTATAAAATAATTAGATTTTACGTCAATTTCAATTTGCGTCAATAAATGGTGGTCCTGTGCCATCAAAAAGGGCCCGAAATTTTTTTAGGAAATGTTAAAAAATTACTGGTGTAATGAAAGGAAAAGGAAATTAAGTAAGGGAAGCAAAGATTACAGGGGCTCGTCTCAAAGTACGAGTTGGCCAGCAAGAAAAAATGTTAATTTTTTTTTTTTCGTCTTGGTTGTCTACTCGTATTTTGTGACGAGCCCCTGTGGTAAAAAAGACGAGATTCTTTTTCGCACAGGGATAAAACGGTAAATTCTGTCTTTATTATGGGAAATTCTGTAAGTGATAGTGCGAAATGGAAGCCCTGATTCAGAGTGGGAGGTTATAACCGAAGCGCCATACGGCTGTAGCGTCTGTCTGTAAAGAGGAGGGTGTGGGAGGTTCTTCGGCCAATCAGGTTGGAGTAAGGGTCTTTGTTATGAAAGCAACTAGGCTAACTACAAGCAAGCGAGGGTCCGACAGACCAACCTTGACCTCGGTGAGTCAGGAGGGAAGGCAACCAGCTGCTGGAGAACTTCACTCAGCAGGTAAGGAATCTTTCTTATCTCAATTTAGTTCAAGTCAGCCTGAACCGTTGAACGAACGTCGTTTCAGGGACCTTCAATACCTACTTTCCTCTTACAAGTCGAAATGATTCACAGCGATAACACGCTTCTCTGGGCTTTCAACTTTGGTGAAAACTTCTTTACTTGTCTTTAAAATTAATGTGTTTTTACTTTTTAAATTTTAGACATGTTTTCTTTTTGAGCTGCAGCAGTTTTTTCCTTCTTATTTCCCCGTACTTTTCTGATTTGCTTTTATTCAATGATACTTTTGTAGGCGAGAAAAAACAAATTCTACTTAAAAGTGGTCTGAGGCATATACGTGAACATACTTAAAGCACTCTTAAACGACTGAAAGCAATGTAATAATGATTTCACAAGTAAATTTGTCTCGTGCTGGGTACGCCCGACCACATGTTTCTGGGCCACCATGGCCGCTTATTTTTCAGTGGCCAAAGAAGGCCAGCATGCCGCAGAGTGCGAAATTTAGTAGTGTGAAAGGTGCGCAAAGGCAGCATGGGAAGATTGCGTCTGTGCCGAAAATTATAACAAGGCTTGTATCGTTTCGTGAGACGGGGCGTAAATAAAGCCACTTATTTCGAGGCTGAGAATTTTTAAATGTTAAAATATGAAATAGCCTGCCTCTGCTCACCCTCCTCCTGGCCTCGAACAACGCGAGCTTGGCACGGGACTATATTTTTTTTAGCATGAAATTAGTATAGAAAACGTCCGCACACTATCGGTTGACTGTCGCAGCTTTTTCTTAATGCTATTTCTCGGAGTAGTTTATTAGTTTATGATAATATGACAATAATATGACAATAATATGACAATTGACAATTCTGGTAATTGCCCTTTCGACCCAAATTATTTTTTTGCGATGGCACTTGGTCGCAAAAAAACAAGTGATTCCACGCACCTTTCAGTGAATCAAAACCGAAAGTTAAATGTTTGTTTTGAAGCTATAGCGCTTTTGCATCTGGCGCCGCTAGATGGCGTTAGCTCCAATGTTACTTTTGCAAGCAATAAGGTGACAAAGTGCCATTTTTGCCGCTAAGGTCTTACAAGCAATAAAACGGAGCAATTAAGGGCATCTTAAAACAACGACAACAATGGCTTCCGTGCATGACAACGCTACTCTAAATGTTGGTAAAACATCGTGTAAACACAAATCAAATCAGGGCATCTTTTCTTTAGGAAATGTGACTGGAGGTCCACTTTCACAAAAGGGCACGACTTTAATATATAAAGGGCACCATTATGTTAATGGCTTAACTACTAACATAGCAAAAAAATCAAACTATATGCAGTACTTGGTGTATGGGTTTGTACTGAGGGGGCAACACTAATCATTTAGCGAAATTGTATGTAGTAGAAACCAATAACAGCTAGGGGGTCTGGGGGAGCGCTGAGATGCTGACGTATTTTTGCTATTTTCCGACATTTTCTGGCCTTGTAAAGTGCCGTTGAAAACATTTTTAAGAAATCAGTTTTGCTGACTGCATTATACGCATAAAAAAAGTTTGTAATTTAAATCTTTCATTTTTTCATACTGGATACTTTTTTTTTTATAAATAAAATACGTCTTCAGGATAGTCAGGTTTTTTTTCAGCTACGCAAAAACTGACAATTTGCTGAAACCGAATAAGCCTTCAAAACCAGATATATAAAACCTCAAGGTGCCCTTTTACAAAAGTTGCCCCTACCCTCTCGGTGGTCTGTGCACGCTACTGGATTTTACCTACCGTGAAGATTCGTTGTGAACTGGATTGAATATGAATTCATTATTCATATCTCCAAAATTTGTAGTTAGCACAAAAACGTTCTTATAACAGTAATAATGTATAAACTTGACAATTTATTTCCTTTTTAGGGTTGACCTCCAGTGGGTCTAATTGAGTTTAACTGGAGGTCCACTGTAGGTGGCTGAAGGTGCACTTATAAATAATAATAAACAATAATAATGTTTGTTGCGATAGCAACGGGTCTGGCAAGGACTGGGGAGTCGCTAACAGCCAGCCGCAATTACATGTAAATACAGTTTACATTATACGGCCAAGAAATGGATGATGGTAAGAGGTTTGGGGCCACGAATGCCTTACCACCAAGGTTAGACCTGCCAGGGACCCAAAGGCCCCCGATGGCATCGCCAAACCGCAGGACTTGGGAAGGGTGTGGAAAATGCTAAAAGGCACAAAATGATGGTGTTTAATTAAAAAGTATAAACAGTGCTAAAAAATCGTATGCTACGGTGAATACTAAAAACTAAAGCACCCAGATAGTCGGATTCGTCAACACTTAAAAAAAAATAATAATAAAAAATATATGCATGTATATAAATCAAGGCCAACCTGATAAAAACAGGGTGGCTGAACTACCGCATGCTTGTTAGCAAGCCAGTTAGCCGCAAGCCAGCAAGCCGCAAGCCGCAAGCCGCAAGCCAGCAAGCCACAAGCTGCAAGCCAGTTAGCATGTAAAAAAGTGCCGTGAATCAAATCAACCATCTCATGATGGTTCCATTGTTCAAACCAGGAGTGACCATGGAAGATTAAAAAACTGCAATGTTAACCCAAAAGAGAGTACCGATGGGCACTTACCCCATTTTTAATTAATAAAAGTAGGCACTTACCCCTTTATAATTCTGCATTTTGTATAAAAACATCAATTGCATTTTTTATTGCATTAATGGAGCTTTAGTGTTATCCTGGAATATTGGTTAGTATTGTAATGCGTAAGTCTGCAAGTTTACTTTGACAGTAGTGCCTAAATTTATGACTTAATTGGGTTTTTTTGGCTCTCCTGGAAAATTTGCTCTTTGGCATTTGCCCCCTTATTGATGGAAGCGACAGAAAACATCACTTTTACATTAACACCATAAAATCATGCGTAAAAAATGCTAAATCGCCAAGCCAAAGGAAGCAAACAGCCCGTTTCCAGTGAAATACGTATTTCCTACCACTTTCCAGTGAAATACTTCTGCTTCTCAAATATGTGCATATATATAATTATTACTTGTGCTGAACCATAGGCAAGGGTCAGTAACAGGGAGAAGCAGTCATTGTGACAACCAATCCAAACGCTTAATGAGATAGGGCAAGCAAGTTCATTCCTTTCGGTAGGTTTGTGGCGTCTGTCAAAAATAAGGCGGCCATGTTCATTCTTTGCACGGTCGCAATGAAAAAGGGCAGCATGTTCGTTACCAGTAAAAATGGACGAGCGGCTGGCAATGTGAAGAGTAATGTAGATTAATAATCACAATCAGTACTAAACGAAATATTGCATGTTTCACGGAAAACCATACGCAATCAACCTCTGGGCCCAAACTGGATCATACACCAGTGCGACAACAAACGGGGAAGTTTGACAACCTGGCTGCCTACTAGAGCAGTGCCGGGGTAACAATTTAAATATATTGGGCAGAATGTGCCTGCCAAATTAATATAAATACTGGTAGAAACATAAAAAAGACAAACAATTTTTATGCACAAATATTAAAACTTTCGACAAAAATTAAAAATAGCAATCCACAGTAATTCCATGCGCAATACAGCCCGCAGTCGCAAACAATTCAAAGGCTGTAATATTTTCATTTTTCCGCAGCTTAATGTCTGGTCTAAAAGCTTATGTGAAGGCAAACCAAGCAGTGCTACATAAAAGTACAAACAACGTTTCGAAAATTATCAATTTTCGTCTTCAGGTTAGCAATAAAATTAAAGCATGGCAAAAGCCACTAATTCAATCTATATTAAAAGCATAAAACAGCCATTTAAAACGGATAAAAACCGCCAATTTCTCCCCTCAAAAGAGGCAGAAATGGCAGCCGAAAAGCAACGACCCACCTGCTCCGTTGGATGCCACGTCGCAAAGCAAGGTGTATGCAAATCGGGGTCACGTGTTTCAAAGGTGTGATGCATTCGTTATGTTGGTTTTACAAAATGCCTGGCAAAAGAGTCGAGTTTAAGTGATTTAATTACAGGAAAATATTCTTTTAGAAATTTATTATCTGGCACTAAGTGGTTATGTACAGGTGGTGTATGTGTATGGATGACCAACGTTTCTAGATTAATTCTTTCCCTGGTGTATTTCTCACGAAACAAAATTTGGACCTTGTCCAAGTCGGGGGTGTGGCCTGTTGCGTATTTGTCTGGCGACTTGCCTGTTGAAAGGCAGTGTTGCACTAAAGAATTTGATTCGACTTTCAATTTGAAGTTTGATTTATGGGATGCCATACGTTCCTTAAGTTTTTGAAGGGATTGACCTACACGTATGGCATCCCATAAATCAAACTTCAAATTAAAAGTCGAATCAAATCCATTCGGCAACACTGCAACACTGCAGCACTGCAAAAGCTCAAAGGTAGACGAGTGAGTATTGCACTCAGATTTTTAAGGACCATTAGCAAGTATTGAAAAGTCATTAAAATGAGAGTAAATGTAAATTTAGAATAAATTTCTACTCGATCCGTCTACAATAGGCGCAAAGCCTTTTTTCGTAGTATCAGAAAAAAAAACCTACATGGGTGAAAAAACACTCCGAGTTTCAGCCAATCAAATTAATGATATCAGAACAAAAATGGCTGCCACCAAGTTGCTACATGGTGTACCAACACTAACCGAAATGTGTTCCCTTCAGAAAGTAGTGATATTACCCACACCAACAAATAACAGCCAAGATAATCCCACCGACTAGTGTACTTCGAATGCTAAATAAAAAAAAAAACTTGACCATTCTTACAGTTTGTAGCAATGGTCAGGTTCTTCAATTAATCTCTGACCTGATAGTCGATGATATTAGCTTGATGGTTGTTTGTTGGTGGGGTAACATCATTACTTTATAAGGGGAACACTTTTCGGTTAGGTTGGTAAATCATGTAGCAGGTTGGTAGCAACCATTTTTGTCCTGATATCACGACTTTGATTGCTGAAACTTGGAGGGTTCACCCATGTGGGTAATTATTGCTCTTGTTACAATTATATAGTTTGTTTCATGGGATTGATCCACTCCGGGTCAATGTGCCCAATTTTGGTTAGCTGGTCTCCAAGTCAAAAAAACAAGTTCACCGTCTTGACTCATGACCCAGTGACTGAAGTGACTATGTATACCTCTTACCCTCCCATCCCTGGTATAAATACAATGTAAATTGTGTAGGCCTACTAGATCATACACAAAGTGACCCATGCAGACTCCATACAATAGTGAAACATGTTATGGACCTTAGTTGGAAAAGTATATTAGCACAAAAAGGTACCAATTTATTGCGGTATTCAGGCATGTTAGGTTCAACGATGACAACAATGTCAAAAGTGCTTCATTCAATTTATTTACTTTTTTTGTTAATTTCAGATTCATCCATCCTCAAGATGAGTAAGCAAGATAATTGAAAAACAAATCGTTGGAATTTAACTATTGGAGTGTTAATTCATCACTACCTGAACATAAAATTCAAGGCAGTCTGCGCTGGTATTAACCACGAACAATTAAGCAGTTGTAACAGTGTTCGATCTTTTCAGGGCTAAGTAGGAGAGTGTGGCACAATAAGAAATGCAGTGATACACCAATACTATTAGTACGAAGAAAATTCACCATTCAAAATTGAATTACAGAGCAAAGCCTACGCAGCCTTTTGTTTAAAACCAGCGTGCAACTGAATTCCCACTGCACCATGGATGATACAAATACACTTCCGTACAAATGTGACCAGTGTAATCAATCATTTAAACATAAAAGCAATTTGGTGCCACACATTCGTACCATTCATAGTGGAGGGAGACAGCACGAGTGCAGACACTGTAATGCAAGGTTTAAGAGCCGCCGTGGTCTAACGCTCCACAACAGTGTTCACAGCAGTAACAGGCCTTATGATTGTAGCAAGTGCAATACGTCTTTGAAAACAGGAGCTACTTTTGTAAAGCACACTCTGACACACTGTGATGAAAAACCCTACAAATGCAGTCATTGTCATGAGGCATTTAAAACCAAAAGTTACTTTTTGTCTCACACTAGAAGTCATGCAGGTGTAAAGCCTTATAAGTGTGCAGAGTGCAATTCCTGTTTTACTACAAATGCCAACTTAAAAAGACATGCTGCGGTTCATTCGAACAACACACCGTATAGCTGTACCCATTGTCTAAAGTCGTTTAAAGCTAAAAGTCATTTGACAGAACACTGCATGCTTCTTCACGATGACAAAAGGCCGTATATATGCAGTTACTGTAACAAATCCTATAAAACCAAAGGGATTTTAAAAGTGCATATCAGAACGCACAGTGGACAAAAGCCCTTCAAGTGTTCCAAATGTGACTACACTTGTTATTTTGCTACCAGCCTTTCCAGCCACGAGTACACACACAAGGAAGAAAAGCCTTACAAATGTAAACAGTGTTTTTATTCATGCAAAAACATTATAGCTCTAAAAAGACATAGTGAAACTCATAGCAATGAACGACCATACAGTTGCGAAAACTGTGGTGACTCATTCAAACGTCAACCTGAATTAGTGAAACACAGCCGAATACACACAGGAGAAAAGCCATTTATCTGTGAGGAGTGTAACTATGCGTCTACAAACAAAAGTAACCTTACCAGGCACTTAAAAACGCACACAGGGGAAAAGCCATACAAGTGCAATGAATGTGCCTTTGCTTGTAGTATTTCAGAAAACCTTACCAGACACAAGGCAACACATTCTGCAGAAAAGACACACCAATGCAACCATTGCTGCAAAAAATTTAAAACTAAGTCTCATTTAGCATCACACAACTGGAAGCATATTAATGATAGGCCACACATATGCAGCTGTTGTAATAAAGCATTTAAAACTAAGTATCTTTTAGCAGGTCACAACATGATACACACAGGAGAAAAGCCGCACAAGTGTACCAAATGTGACTATGCCACCAACAACAGGGGAAGTCTTATCAAGCATATGTGCCGACACACAGACGAAAAGCCTTACAAATGTGACCATTGTGATTATTTATTTAAAACTCTACAAGAACTTCAAAGTCATAGTAGAATTCACACCAACAAGAGACCATTCTGTTGTGACAACTGTAACCGTTCATTCAAAAGCAAGGATTATCTCATTATACACAGTCGCATACATACAGGGGAAAAGCCATTCACTTGTAAGGAATGCAATTATGCTACTGTCAGCAGAATGAACCTTTCATTGCATATGCATAAACATACACAAGTGAGTAAAGAGGTGCAACTATTGTAACTGTTTTGGAAAATCAACAAATAGGTTACAAGTACCAATGAACATGATTGACTTCAATGTTACTAAATGGTGTAATTCTTAGTGTATATCAAATACGTATTAAAAACTCCACATAGAGTCCAGATAATAATAATAATAGATTATTCATTATTATACTAAATTATTTATATAACATCTTATATACAATATTTAACATTTTCATTCATTACATACAAAGCAATTTTGTACATCCCCTACAACTGGATTTCACATGGGCCTAAAAATAAATTAGAAGTTTCCCAAAATGATGATAGCGTTATGTTTTGGAAATTGTTTTTTACAAGTTTCCAGTGTATTTCCACATCTTCTTTTTCCCTTTATTAAGATTTTCAACTTGTAATTTAAACTCTTTACAGAAAGTGTCTCATAGGTCAGCAGTATTTTTGGCAGGGAAGGCACGTTTTAGATATTCATCGATATTTGTTTTAGACTGCGATAAAAATTAATTTGTGATTGTGTGGACGTAAAAATGGAGCATACTCCGTGTAACAATGAAGTAACCACAAGTTCATAAACGCATCAAAATTTTAATTTTCGGCAGAGCTATTGCTGTTTTGGTCACAGTAAAATGGACGAAAAACACAATTTAAAATGTCATTAACAGCAACGTAACCGACACACGATACACCAAGTTTTATACTTTTTCCCCCATTATTTGGTTTAGTTTATTTCAAATTTTAACACTCTGGTTTGCTTCCAATTACAAAATTTTTATAAAAATCATTTTTTTGCTGTAAGGGTATTTTGTGTTGCAGAATGTTTACAATTTTTATATTTTTGAATAATTTCAGGTGAAGAATTATTTGTTTTGGGTAATTTAGTTCATATTCTTTTTTTGTGATTAATTTCTTGGTGGAGAATGTTGTTTAAAACATTAACTCGTGTTTAAAACATTTATTGTCCGACTGTTGTTTTTTGTATAATGTATTAGTAGCATAACTTTCCTGGGTAGTTATTTCAATTTCGTCATACATGCCATTAGACTTTTTAAAGTTTTCAAGATAATGCCAATCATAGTTACCAAGCTGTTTGATAATATTGTATATATTTAGGTTTTTAATCAGTCTGCGTTTTTGATATAGATCGTTTGTTAGTGAATCAAGATGTTTTATTTCTATGCAAGTAAAATAATGGCCTGCAATCTTTTTCTTGATTATATATCCGTGTATACTGAATTTGTTTAATTTAGTAAAAATTGCGCCAAGACAAGGTTTGCAGATTTGATTAATTTCAACACTTGTCAGAGTTAATTTGTGACGTAAAACCATTTGCTGCATGCAGGTTTTCAAATCTTTCAAGATCCAATTTTTTCACGTATATCCTGTGTTTCTTTTAAAAGATGAAAATTAAGGTCTTCAATAATAATCATATTTGAGGACGGATTGTTTTTCGTAGGTTGTAATAGTATTTTAAGATCCCTAAGAAAATTGATTCTATACTTGAAGAAGACTGTCTATATATGATAATAAGTGCATATTGTCTGTTATCCACAGTCACATGAATCTCAAGTGCTTCGTTATTGTGTATAAAATGTTTTTTAACGTAAATGTTATTTAAACTTTGATGAACGAAAACCATTACAACATCTTCCTTTTAAAATGTCTGCAGTTTGCAAGTTGCACATAACATTCCGTCTTGTAA
Source organism: Lithobius niger (assembly GCA_023313725.1). Taxonomy (NCBI): domain Eukaryota; kingdom Metazoa; phylum Arthropoda; class Chilopoda; order Lithobiomorpha; family Lithobiidae; genus Lithobius; species Lithobius niger. The sequence continues at coordinate 23,953 of JAHWFP010007127.1, forward strand.
AAGGTCAAGTTCATCTTCTTTTAAATTTGTTTCATTTATAACAATAAAGTCCCAAGCAAAATTGTCCTCGTCAATAATAATTATAAATTCGTCCCAGTGTAGTTGACAACTTCTCAAGTTAAATTGTATGTCAAGTAGTCCATCGGCTGTAAAATTATTTACAACAACCTTCGGATAATCATCAAAGCTTTCAACATGGACAGAAGTGGATTCCGAGATGTCCACTGTTGCATTTAGATCCAGGCGAGTTCTGAATCGACCTGACCCCTGCGAGTGTATCTTTTTTATCTTTTATTGTTTTAATTTCCAACTTACAATATTATGCTGAAGCTGTCATGAACTGTATTTTTAACATGTTGAGGAAACTTTTGTGAATTTAGTGCACCTGATGACGAGGTGAAAGTAACCTCGAAACGTCGTGCTTTTCTTGCGTATGTTGTGCACTGCTTGGCTTTTTTATACTTATATCACTTTAGTGCTTGTTTTACTTCATCACCACAATGCCAACCGCTCGAAGGTCATTGTTTACAAGTGTACCAATAATTGGATCATGAGACGAGAATGGCCCCGCGGTGTCTCGTGCTCATGTCGACTGCGGCAGTTCAAAGATCCTGGGTTTTCTGCTAAGATTTATCCACCTAAATTGTCCCGCTTATCGTCGTGGGGCATTTAACCCAGTTTGGGTTCGCGTTCGCTAAGACCAAAAACAAAACAAACAATAAGTGCATCATAATGCCAAAATCTTGAACGGTTATTGTTGCGTGGCGTACTGGTGGGAATTATTAAAAAGTTTCGTTTCGGACAGGTTATGTCTGCGTAGAGCTAAAAAGCAGTGTAATATTTAAACTGGTGAAAACTGTTTTAGTTCTGGTAACCACTGCTATGGTAACGCAAACAACATTAAAGATATATGGCTGCTGGTTGTTCTGTATGCCTCAGTTTTGCAACATCAGTTCAAACGAATGTAAATGTTGCAAAGACATTCGTTTTCCTATTTTTTCCTTGTGAGAAACGGTTTTGCTACATCCACTCTACGTAAATATTGCAGAAACTATTTTGCGCAGGATGCACGAAAATAGTGAGAGGGTAGGTTAGGTCCTTTTAATTATTAAGAGAGGAAAAAATGTTTGGATTTTTGTACGCCAAGTCAAGCTTTGTACGCCAATGTGTAATGTTACAGTTTTAATTTACAACGTTACCCAAACAAACTTACTCCGACGGGATTTTGATGTTTGACTAGATTAGATGAGGGTGTGGCGGAATCCCAGTCCACAGTAAACGTCTGTTCGTCACGATGTCATCTAGTAGTCTGTCTTTTTGCCGCCAAGACCCGCTGCATTTATCGTCACTTTGGCGCCAAATGTCTAGCTACAGTTGCTCGCCATTGGAATGTGCATTCTTTGTTGTAGGCAAATGTACATACATACTAGTCGTTCGATAACTTGCCACAAAATTGTATCATTCTGCTTATCGAACGGCAAATATGCTAAGTATGTAATTGAGGTAATTAGGGGTTGTTCCTTACAGATGTAACTGTGGTTTTATTAGCAGTGCACAACTTACCAGATACATGAAAATATACACGAGTGTAAAGTCTATTACGTGTGAACATTGCAACAAAGCAGAGAAACAGCAGATTTATAACTACATCTTAGAAGTCATACTGGAGAAAAACATGCCCACTTGTTGCATATCTGCTCTCACTTGCGGTGCTAACCTCTCTCGTCTCTTGAAGATACATGATGGAGTAAAGCCGTACAACTGTGACCAGTGCAGTTCATCTTTTAAATCCAGTGCAGAATTGAAAATGTGTGGTAGGGACCACACCAATAAAAGACTACACAGTTGTGATCTTTGTAAAGCCAACAAGACAAAAGAAGAGTTAACAATGCATAAACGAATTCACACAGGAGAAAAGCCTTTCAAGAGTACGGAGTGTCCCAACGCTTTTCCTTCTAAATGTGACGAGTACAGTTCATCTTTCAAATCCAGTTCATTCTTGAAGAACATAGCAGGGTTTAAAGAGATGAAAGGCCAAAAATTGTGCATTTTTATAAAGCCTTCTAAACTAATTTGATGTAATTAAGTAAGTTGGAGAGAATGTAGCAAAATTGTATAGGAGAACTGAAAAACTGAAAAACTGAACAAAAAAAAACTGATTTCGTTTACAACATTTATATACGTTTTACCGAATATTACACAACAATGATACAGGAAAACCAACCTGGAAGCAAACATCTTGAATGTTTCACAAATAGCTTCTGTTGTTTTTACATTTATGAGTGTTTAGAAATGGTTATGTAATAATACCCAAGTGAAATTATTGTTGCACGATTTGTTTTTTAACATGTTTATTGAAAACCAGCTATGTTTTTTGCCACAAAAAAAACGCTAAAGCGTAGAGAATAGGATGAAAGGCTGAGTTTTAAGCAATCATCAAGATAAAATGAAATTTTAAAAACGTATAAAGTGTCGTCCTTTTAACACAAATATTAAACAATGCATGGTTCTTGCGTAGTACCACGCCTTACAGAGTTTTATTTAACGTTTCTTGTTTCGAAGGTATTTTTTTAATGCAGCTTTGAACTTTGAGCAGTTCTGTTACACTCGTGTTTATTTTATATAACTGTTTTGTTTTGTTTGTTTGTTTGTTAAATAAAGCCAGTTGCAAGTCTGTCTTTCACTTTAATTTTTAATTAGGATCGATTTCAAACTATAGGGCCTACTGTTGTAGTTAATTTTTATCAACAAGAGTAATCAACGTGCCTAATTCTTCTAAATATATGAGACAAATTACAGCTCTGAATTATAAATACGACTATATTGAATAACGTTACTACAGTGGCTGCTTTATCCTTTCATTACCAGATCTTAGATCCAAACAGGGCGTAGCCAAGAATTTTTCTATACTACCATATCAGAATTAAAATGAAGAAAAACCCCCTTCCACCACCTCCCAAAACAAAAAATTCCCATTACCAACTATTAACAATAATTTCATAAAGAAATACATAAACAGCTCATGCCAAAAGATTATCAAGCTGGATGTATCAAGCTCCAAGTTTGAGCAGAAGAGCAATGTTGTTGTTTGTCTCTCCCGGCGCCTGGCTCTCCCCCACCCCCGTTAAATACCCCTCTACAGTTGAAGAACGGAGGACACAATCGCTACGTATAGAAGCCATCATAACCAATGCTCCGATTACGCTCTTATTATTAAAAGCGACGTAGGTTCCAGTAGTACTAATCAACTAAATAGGTCTAAACATTCAGGCATGCAATACGACCATGGTCGATTTTTTTTTGGAGGGGGAGGATGGGGAGCAACAACTACCATCCCACCATCACACCCCACAAAAACATCTCATTCTGAAATATGGACCTCAGTCGAAAATACTTAAATTTATAAAGCAAAATGTAAATGAATAAAAAAAATTTGATAAGCTTGGAAACAATTGCAAGGGGTAAGTCTCAATTTCGATTGTAAGTAACTCCAACAGTAGTAATACTGCTGTACCATCTGGTGATAGCAAAGTGAACTAAACTACGCACACCTTACAATGATTGTTCATCCGCACTCCCCTCCATCTTCTATTTTCTCCTGGCCCCAAAAATAATTGTCTCGATAATTAGCGAAGTCCTCATTCCGTTTATTAAGTGATCTCATTGGGCAATAAGCCATCTGAATAAATATAGTTAGGCTGATGTAAAAAAAATTAGGCTTCAAGTCTGTGAAAAAAACAAAACTAAAGTTTTTTCAAAATTAATTTCTTTTGAGCTTTAAGTCAGCCGAAGCAAGTTAATGCTTGTAAGGCTGAACCGGCTCAATTTTGAACATTACCAGACTTTTTTTTAGAGAAGAAGAAATATCTAGTAAAGGGAGGTGCCAACCCAGGGATTCAATCCGGGAAACCTCCGAATCTTCGTAGAGGCCGAAAGATTGGCCAGAATTGGCTAGCATAGTTCCCATCGCCGCTGAAGGAACATGTGCCGATGTGTCGATAAGTCGATGTGTCGATCAATCGATTTGTCGTAAAATAAATGTCGATTTAATTTCTTTGCGTACTACCTGAAGCTACTGACCATACGTCAATGTGGATACAATCCACTTTGAAAAAAACACCAATTTGGCTTCCTTTGTTTACCTTTTGGTTCGCCTTTCGGGAGACAAAGAAGTTACGACTTCCGGATTATTACGGAGAAAGATGAACTTCATAACATAGGGAGAAACAAGGAGACGTACGTGTGTGCTTGCCTAACCAGAGACGTCACCAGTCACTTTAGGTCACTTTGGTCAACATGTTAGACCCGTTATATGACTTGGAAACCCAGCGAACCAGAATAACTCGGTGACCGGGAAAACAGAAGAGCAACCTTGTACCTTACTAAAGTTACCTATAATTTGAACCATAATTAAGTTTTAAAAAAAAAACAATCTTTTAATTGGTGTTAGATTGTTCGTAACTTTGCTGGGTTTTTTTCGTACCCTCACCTTTAAAATAAGTCCATCGGAAAAATACACTCTGTCACCAATGAGAAAGTTTTCAATATTTCATCCAGCACCCACAAAAGTCCCCTCTTTAAATCGGTGAAGTTTTAGGGCCGTTCACCTTCATCAGAACAACACGAAGCGCACATTCAAAACGAACGTTACGTGACAGTGGCCACCATCGTTCAAACGACACGCTAGCCAGGGGCGTCGCTACCATTAAAAAAGTGAGGGGGGGGGGGCGAATTGAACCTTTTCGGGAAAAACCGGGGTTGGGGGGGGGGGGGGGGGTGGGCGGGGGACAGAAACCAGGGGCCCCCTCCCCCCCCCCCCCCCAAAAAAAAAGAAATAAGGGCCTAGGAGCCTAAAAATTAGTGGAAAAATCTAAATTCGCTATAACTTCAAGATTTTTTTATGAAACATTCATGGCGTAAAGCAAGAAAAGTAATCCCACCATAAAAAAATAAAGTGGTCATACGTTTTCTAGCAAGGGGGGAGGGGTGAAAGCGAGGGGGGGGGGGTAAGGGCGCTAGAATTTGCTTTCCCTCCGAAGTCAGTAAGTCAGAGTCATATCAGTTGATTCTGCGTCACACGACTTGAATGAAGCGAATCTGCATAAAGGTGGTTTGCTATACTATTAATCATACTTTACGATTTTCGCTGATGGCTTAATTTCCAATTTATTTTTATTGTATTAAGTCATAGTGGCAGGTGGAGGGGGTTGGGGTCAGATCGCAAGATTGTGTTCATCACTGGAAGTGGGCAAGGTAGAGTTGGCCGCGATGAAGTAACGCCAGATTTCTTATTCCAATACTTATCACATGTTTAAGAAAATTAATGAACATTTCAGGTTGTATTATAAGACGTATAGAAATTAATATAGCACATTGTCACTCAGTTTAAATAACTTTTAGAATATTTAACTAAATGACGCAAGTTTCACTTACGAAACTGCCACGGTGAATATACAGCCTTTTCTTTACGTAGTTTCGTTTAGTGCGACGCAACATATCGTGTTTGATTCGTGTGCCCAGTCACCTTGCATTATTTTGTTCCGAATCTAGTTTTATTAATGTATACATAAAAACAGAAATTAAAATGCCACACCAACGTTAAAATGAAAATATAGCTTAAAAAATTGTTTTCTCTCTCCGATTACTTAAAACTGAGGGGCTATTATTGGTCCCAGCAAAAAATGGTGGGGCCATAGCCCCCCTGCCCCCCCCCCGTTCCCCCGGCTCCGGCGCCTATGACGCTAGCAATAGCGCGTTCGTTCAAACTAGCCCGTTCGTTCAAGCTAGGGCGTCGTTTGAATGATGGTGGCCACTGTTATGTAACGTTCGTTTTGAATTTATGCTTCGTTTTATTTTGATGAAGGTGAACGGCCCTAAAACTTCATCGAAAACTTAAAGGGGAGACTTTTGTGTGTTCTGGATGAATTAGTGGAATTTTTCCATTGGTGGTAGAGTGTATTTCTTCTACTTTTGTGATGTTGACAATAAGCCACTGAAAATGGCGATTGCCGATCTTTCGAAAATACATCAAGTCCATCATATTATAATTTAATCTTGAACTTACCGTTTTGGTATATAAAACATTTTAAATCATTTTTTTTTAAATTTACAATTTGTATATTTTGCTGCTGTTTTAGAAAGACTTACACATTGTACTTGCAATTGTTTTTTTGTTTTTTTTTTATATCTATGGATTGTGTTCTATACACTAGCGTCGCAAATAAACATTTAACCTTTTCTGCAAATAAACTATTAACTCTTTATTTTCCTAAATGAAGCATTTACGTGATATATTTAGATTTTGACTGACTTATTAATGGCTTAATCATCTGTGGATCACTCCAGTTTAGTAGGTCAACCCTTGTCATTGAGTCAGTATGGATCATTGGGTCATTCCGGGTAAGTGAGTCACTAGGTAATGGCCCCATTGAATTCAGTAGGTCACTGGGTTGTCTGTCACCAAAAAAAAGTGGTACTTTCCATCTATGTGGTTAAATTTGACACCTAGACCCTTACAGTCAAAGCTTGTCCGTGTTCCTTACAGGTTTTGACTTTTAGACCCTTACTTTTAACTTTTAACGATACGGTTTTGTTTATTAATCCGTGTTACTTTGAGAATTGTAATAAATAGGTGTGGTGGTGGATGAGGGGTTGGGTATGTGTGACACCTTTGTAATTAATTTGTTGTTTGTTTTGTTGCGCCGCCTTTAAGCTCGGTAAATAGCCATGGCCTTACTAACCTGGCTATCGTTAATGTTAACAATAGAAACAAATCCTTTAATCTTCAGTCTATGTCTTGCAGCTGGCGTTTGCTAAATGGCATTGTTGCATAATAACAATGTTTAAAACAATGTAAAACAATCAATCTGGTCGTTTAGAGTTCCGTAACCCCTGAACCACTTGACCAATTAGAAAAGGCCTTATGGAAAGGGCACATCTACGGAGCAATACCTGTAAAATGAGCTAAGAACCAGCTTTACAGGACAAATAGTTTGATCTGTAGAGAGGACAGAGGAAAGGTACATCCCCAGAACAAGAACAAGAAGTTGTCTGTTTGGCCCATCTCTGTATCTCGGGTTTGGCTGGACTGAATTTCACAATTTTTGGACTGTAGACAGGCCTTGACTATAGTCAAGGTTAGATTCCAAATTTGGTTTAAAATTTTTCAATTTTGACGGAGTTATAAGCTCTCAAAGTTGAAAGTTTAACACAGAGATCCTAGGTCGACCCTTACTAACACTGGCTATCGCCAGTGTTAATACACGTAGTATTTAAGTCCATGATTCAACGTTGAGTGTCTGATTACTTAACAGCAAGAATCCGTGACGTAAGAGTGCTTTGTCATATCTCGTGGGAAGTCCATGACTCGTTGCCAGCGCCAGATCACGTGTACCAAGGTCGAGCGGAACAATCGGACAAAAAAATGGCTAGATTTCTTTTTGACTGTTGACTTGCTTACTGTTGAAACAACGGCCGGCAGGCAGTCTTTCCTCTTCTTCCTGCTCCCGAAGCATTCCGACTATAGGGGTGTGCGGGGAAAACCGGGAATCTTGGCCTCTTGTTGTACATTTGCTTAGGTTAAGTAGGTTAGTTAGTACATATTATAATGAGCGAATGGTGTAAGTCCAGTAAGCTCAATAAAATATCAATCAACTGGCAGGCAGTGCTTATTAGAGTCCGTTTACGCACGAGAATTTCTGAAAATTGGACAGGAGGAGGAGGCGGCGGAGCGGCAAACAATGTCAAAATGTTACAATGCTGCAACATGTAACAATAGGGTAACAATAGGCAAGGCGCACAATATCGGATTATAGCTCACTCGAACAAGATGCAACGATGGTTGGGTGCCGGGAAACTAACATTGTCGTTGTTTGAGTTAGCTAGCTCGTTGTGGAGAACCACAATTAAATGGTCTTGATTTTTCCTTAAATCTCCAAGTTATTTAAACCATAGGGTGCGAAGTCTTTAATTTTGAGACCTTGGGCGGCCGACATGACTGAGTGACTTATTTACTTTTTCAATGCGGGCTTCGGGAAGCAAGTTGAATTGTTTCCGCGATTGTTGCTACGATATACTGAAACAATCCAGAATTAACTACTCATCGAGATGACGCATGCTAAATCCAGAATACGCTAATGTGTTGCCATCAAATAATAATCATGGGACAACCCTTCAGCGGAACCTAAACATAAGTATCCATTTCTAATGTTCCGTTTTTTCGAAAACAAAAATCGGTAGACAGCGGACACATATAAAATGGAAGCGAAAAAAGCCAACAAATTAACTGAGCAAAAAACATTAGAGCTCGTATCCCCATACTCATAGCCTTGAAGGTACACGAATAAAAACGGATTAGAGTTCACTCGAACGCAACGAACTATAATTTGTACTCCAATTCGCAAAACGTAAACCCACAAACACACACAAAATAGACGCCATAAACAGAAAAACGCTACAAAATTGAAAGATAAAAATGCATACACAAAATGAACACAAATATAGTTCGTTGCGTTCGAGTGAACTCTAATCCGTTTTTATTCGTGTACCTTCAGGGCTGTGAGTATGGGGATACGAGCTCTAATGTTTTTTTTTTCTAAACGGCGAAGCCGTTTTTTGCTCAGTTAATATTATTAAATTTAGCGTTGTAGAGTGCTCCTTCGTTGCACTACGTAATGGGCTGGTAAAGGCGGCAAGAGAAAGAAGCACGACTTGTTAGTTCAAATATATTTCTTATTTTGACCCACCAAAAAAAGTGCACTCTTGTTTGTAAAAAAAAGTCTTTCACCACCGACTGTTTTTTATTTCAATGTTATGGCAACACAACTTTTTGTTAGGCAAATTTTTTTTTATCATTGAACGATAGGCCGTAGTCATTTCTAGAGGTGCTTTCCGTCCCCACCCAACTCCCCCAACTGCGGTACCAAACTGCGGCAAATACCAATATACCAAACTACGGTAAATTTTTTGACCCACCCACCATCCACATTTTCCAGTGAAGATGTCCAGTCATCGAACACGAAAGCACTTGTAATGTTGCTTAGCTCCGTGCGATGAACTCAAATTGGTCATTCGAAAGGGCAGTGTTTTCGTCCAGAAAATAAACAATATGGTTTCTAATAATGTGTTCCATAACTTTTCACGGCACACAGATGAGTGGAATCGGTTAGTTAGGTTACTTCAGTTTTTTGAGTCAGATCGAATCTAATAACTCAGGATGTTTTTTGATGCGGTAAGGCGACTCGTTTGGGAGCTAAGTAGTACGGACTGGTTTTGAGTGGTGTTATCTAATGGTAGACGAAAACTTACGATCAGGATTTTACTCTTTGCTGAACTCAATAAAAAGTAAATTCCTAAAGCCTAAAATAACATCCAAGAATTCTGGTCTAGAGTAGAATCCTGTTAAGAAGAGTAGGCCAGAATTGTAATCTTTACTGAGCTTGGTAAAACGTAGGATTATGGTCTAGTTTTCGGTGTTCATTAGATAGTGCCACTCAAAACCAGTCCTTGCTACTTAGCTCCCAAACGATCCACATTTACTGAAGATAACCAACTGGCATAAACATAAGCAGCTTGGCTTCACTCTATGGAGGAGTGGAAGAAAACTTGGGAAAAAATGTTACCGATCGACTTAAAAAAAAACTGTGTTGGTTTGTATAATTCTGTTAGCTACCATTGATAGGATGTAAAACGTTCCTAAGCTCAACCGCCATATTTCCAGGAACCGTTTTCATGTTTGAGTAAGGGCTGCCTAGCAGATGCAATTTAGAAGAGCATGGTATTCAACAATTAGAAAATAAATGTATTCACAGTAACATGGGTTTATACGGATTACAAAAAAAAAAATGGTAGGACATGAAAATTAAAATAAATTAAAGCGGACTTTTCTCCTAAGACCATTCACTGTGAAACATTTCAGAAGCCTCACTGTAAAGTGTTCAGCACAACGTGTTCTTCAGAAAGTAGCTATTCTAAATTGTTAACAGTGAAATGTTCAATGAGGAAGTTTCTGTGACGAAGTGTTCTCAAAGGAAACATTCTTAAAACTAGTGAAGATCACTTCCTTGAACTTTTTTGTTTCTTAAATAAGACAGAACACTTCTGAGAAGAGTTCAATTGTTTTGAAAGTGTTCTTTTGAATTAGAATCATTTTATTACCATTAATGCTTATTTTACGTACTGCTTAAAACACACAGGAAATGGTAGGAAACGTAAATAAACTATATACTAAAAAATCAAAAATCAACCAAAATAATACATCATACCTACAAAAGTGTGTTTACTGAAAATTAAAAGGCAAAAAAGTAGTATACAGAAACGAAAGTTTTCTCAAAATATGATTTCTAGTACTCTAATTTAGAAGTTTATACAGCAAAATAATCCTATGTGAACCAGTTATCAAGCAACTTAAACAGGGAGCTAGACAATACGTTTACACTGTGAAAACACTGTTCTCCGTTTCTATCACTATTTATCAGCTCATCCTCCACACGAATTGTCTACAAGCCAGCCGTACGCTACTAATATAATGATATATCACATTCTTGGTATATTTTTTTAATGTGTATAAAATAATTTACCATTTAAATAAATAGGTGGAATGTAAAACGTAGATTTTTTTTGTATTTATTGCAACGTAAGTGTTAAAGGCACTCTAGCTGTAAGGGCCAATAATTTTAAAGCCAAGTAATTTTATGTTTCCTGGGTGCATTACCAGTAAGGAAGCAAGTTTAGAATATTAGTACTTATTATGCTAACGGCTTGATATTTGGATCAGGCAAAACGTGTTTCGACTGCATGAAAGGCAGAAAATAAAACATTGAAAGTAAACTCAGAATTTCTTTGCAGTGACTGTATGAGAAATATGTGAAGTGGAAAATATTACGGATGATCTTAGTAGAGTTTATCAATTCAACTCCCCCTTATTCCTTGTAGTGATGCTTCTCGTTAGATGAAAACGCTATCCATTTACATTCTGAATGCACTTAGCACTGACTGTACGCATCACTCTGTACTAGCTCTTCATACACAAGAATTGTGTTCCAGTATGAACCCCACACATGCTCAAGTCAATTAGAGCAATGCACCATATTGAATAATTACAGCTTTTACACAGTCCCAGATAACTTGAGGTTGTAGGAGATTTAACTGTTCCCCTTGGCAGGTTAGCACACATTGTGCCGCCCAAATTTCAATGTGTCACTCATTAGGGTTATCATTGCTAGTTACTTAGTACTTTCACTGATCCGTTCTATAACTGGTAAATTTTGCATTGGTGTTTGCTTCCAAACCCAACCTAACTTTTTTGTTAGCTGATTCGTGATCTACAATTTGGATGGATTCGACATTCATGACATGTTGAAATGTTTTCACATCATTTAAGTTTTTTTTTTATGTTTGGTATAGTAATATTTGCAAATTGCTTACGCGGTACATTATGTATTGAGTTTTTTTTCTAAAGCTTTGTAGCGTAAGTGATTAATACTCTCAGGGTCTTGGAATCGAAAATTATTAAAACCAATTGTCTTTACATGTCTCGTGGGTGCGCTCCTCGTCAGGAAATCAATTTTGCAGAGTGTTACTTCTCAACCCAGATTCTTTCTGGATTCATTCCATTAGTATTGTATCGGTACATTTTTAGTACTTGAAGATTTACAAAGTCAGAAGCAAGCTATAAGGAATAGGTTTCTCTTCCCTCTTTTCTCCGGCTCTTCAACTTGCTAAAAGTACTTTTGGGACAATTTACTAGAAGTAAAAATATTTTTTAAATTTTTGTTCTGCAGATGTTATGTGCTGGGTAATAGTTGTATGACTATACTATACAAACAGTCTAACATATCAGTGTACGAGAATTTCATGCTTGATTGCGTAAATGTAAAAGTAATTTGAATTTTTAAAGTTTCGTGAATTTTAACAAGTCAATTAGAGCAATGCACCATATTGAATAATTACAGCTTTTACACAGTCCCAGATCACTTGAGGTTGTAGGAGATGCAACTGTTCCCCTAAGCAGTTTACAACGACGTAAATTAGGAATGGTGTAAAAGAGCCCATGCCCTTCGTCTTCCGTTCACTGTTGGGGTGGTAAACTGGTTATTTTTTTTAATATATTATTTTTTACAAAAGAACGTTGGAGTTCATGCGTCTTACGGGCTTTTTAATTCTGAATTGTTTATTTTTAGGTGGTGACAATTCCCAGTTTGAGGATGCTTTTGTTTTTAGTACTTACCATAACTTACCATATTTTACCATAACTATAAAAAACATTGTTATATAAAACAAGGTATAGTTATGGTTATATAACAATGTTTTTTAACCATCTCATTTGTTCATCTGCCTTTTATTTTTTACTTGGGCCAATCCTACACCTCCTGTGTCCAACACGATTGGCGATGCCATCGGGGGCCTAAGACTCCTTGGCAGGTCTAACCTTGGTGGCAAGGCATTCGTGTCCCCATACCTCATCCCCCTGACCTTCCCACGGCCAAATATGATATTGTCATCTGTTTTTAAATTGGGCTGGCTGTTAGTGATCCTAGGATTCTTGCCTGACCTGTTGCTATTGTGACAAACTGTTATTATTAATATTATTATCTAATTAAATACAGGATTTTTTGCAACAATTTTTTGTACTGGCATATTTTGTGTATCGTTGTTGACCCAGTTACCCATTTAAAAATATTCCTTTGACAATGTTTTTCATTGGTTCCAGTCCATTAGCTGCTGTCAGTGCACTCATCAAATTGTTTTGATCACCGATGGAATTTTTCTAGTGCATATATTGTAAAGATAGCTTTCAGCTTGTTTTCATGTGTTTTACTTTACTACAAAATGTGCAATACTGAATTTATTGTGCAGGGTAGTAGGGGCATAAAACGACCACGTTAAACAGCCTCAACAACTTCTTGGCCAGGCCTTGTTTTCATTTTCTACCTAGAAAGTGTTACGGCTAAGTCAAGTGGGTAAAGGAAATGTGTTTCAGCAACTGTAAGCTGATTTTTCACACTAGTATTTGCTTATACTTGGTAAGTTAACCTACGTTATTTGAAAAGGAAAAAGACCAACACTTTCACCCTAACATCACAGATAAGTTTTGTTCAACGGCTAAATCAATGCACAGAACTTGCTGTACATCACACAAAAGTAAGAGTAACTTGAAACACAACTGCAAAAGTCGTAGACCAAACCAATCAAAGGATTTATATTTTACTGAAATAACCAGGATTCACATAAACAATCTCCACTTAACAATACTACTACGCACATAGAGTCTGAGCCATCTATCCAAGGCCATATTTGTTAGGTCGTAGCCAGATAGCCATTAGGCATACAAAATGTCGCTGCCATTTTATATATACAGAATAAACTCCAAAAACATTTAGTCGAATCAATGTATACACAAATAGCTGTAAATCGAACATTAGCAATTTTTGAACGTATGATTTTACCCCTTGAGATAATACCTCGGAACCTACAGTTAAACAATTATTTGATACCAAAATATCGGTCAACATTAGGCAAGTCCCTCTACTTTCGTTTCTCATCTGAAGGCAAGATGGAAGCACATTTGAACGTGAAACTTTCATTTTCTTCGTTGGTAGTTTGCTTCAACTGTATCCCAATCCCAAAGTAGTTGTAGCAGATTAGGATTAGCTATGCCACTAAAGACTATTACTGTATAAGGCTAAAACTCTAAAGTGGTTAGGACATTGTATTAACCATTGGAAAAGCAACGCATCACGAAATTTAATAACCACTCACTAATTTTCTATTTTTTTGCATGAGCGCAAACAATTTTTGTGTTGGATTAAGGAAAATTTTCTTTTGAATGTACGATGGCAATTTCCACATTGGAATTGCCATTCATTGGAATGGACAATTCCGTGCGCTTGTAGTTGAAGTTTGGTCTTGAAACAACGACTGCATGTTGCACATTTATACGGTTTACTTGTGGTATGTACTGGCTTATGTTGCTGAAGGCCGCTCGCATTAGTGAAAGCAGAACCACATTCAGTACACTTGTAAGGTTTAACTCCTGTATGAACTCTAGTATGACGACTCAACTCAGCCTTAGTTTTAAATACCTTTTCACAGTAACTGCATTTGTGTGGCTTCTCTTCACTATGTGTCTGCATGTGTCTTGCCAAGCACTCTTTAAATTTAAAGGTGGAAAGGCATTGCTCACAAGCAAATGGTGTAAGGTCGGTATGAACTCTGCCATGTTTCTTTAATTCCCCTCTATAATAAAAACAAGAGCTGCACTGTTCACATTTATACGGCTTTTCACCTGTATGTGTTTTCAAATGCCTTTTAAGGTAAGGTATTTATTGAGAGTACAGCTAGGTACAACAAAACAACAAATCATACACTTCAAGCACAATTAAAGGTATAATAAGATAATACAAAAATACTAAACAATCAACTTCGGACATGATGGTGAACAAATTGCCCAGTCACATTTCGATGGCATCTCTCCAGATGGAATTCTGCTGCGAACCTTTTTGAGTTCACATTGTGAAAATGCAGCACAACCGGACCCGCAGCTCGCTGTTGTGAAAAAGAAGCACAAAACAATTCACGATATTCTTTTACGAACAGTATCACACCAGAAAGTGTTCAGCAGTGAGAAAGCGTACAGAAAAAGGTGCGTAAGAGGTTAAGTTCAACAGCAAATGTGAGCAAGCACATTCAGCGGAGGACATAATTAGCTTGAAGTCTTCTAAGAAGTTCTTCCCGAAAATCGAGACCCTCTCTTGAACAGCACCACCTCCCGTATTCCAACAAGGCATTGTTGATGTCCTTGCCAAGTTGAGTGTTCCAACCCTTGGAATTTCCGAACAGGCAAGAAGCCAGGCGGTTTTTGCACTTTCTCAGTTGCTGCCACAGTTGAACTTTACTCCAAGTCGCCTGCAGAGGGAAGGTGAGTTGGTTAAGCTGGAAGCAAGCCTCATGGTTGCTAGAGAAGCGAGACCAACCCAATGATCTCTTAATCGCCAGGTGGTAGGCTTTTGCGATCTCATTCCACTGGCCTTTGATCTTGTCATTGCAGAACTCAATCCCATAGAGGTGAAGGGCGCAGCTTCTCATTACGACCCAGAGGTCTTCAGTCGAAACGATGTTCCGGAACATCATATACACAGCATTGCTCTGCCTGCACAGGTTTTGACGAATGCGAGAAAGTTCACCTCCCCAACTCAGATCGGAGCAGAAGGTGAAACCAAGGTATGAAAGGTGATCAACCCACTCAATTTCTTTTTGATAGAGGGTAATTTTCTTGATCTCATACCTCATCTCATTCCCGGTGAAAAAACAAATGCACTTGGTTTTGCGAACGTTGCAGGAAAGACCAACGTGTCGAAGACTCTTGACGAGTGAGTCAAGCGTTTCTTGGAGTCCCTCCCGGCTGAGACCAAGGCAAAAGACATCGTCGGCGTAAGCGAGAAAGCACATCTTCAGTGTTCCAATGTGCCAGGCGTCAAGTCCCCTCTGTGCATCTGCGAGGGCCATGTCGAGAACAGCAGTAAAAAGAAGGGCAGAGAGAGGGCTTCCTTGCCTGACTCCCTTTTCAATGGAGAAAGTAGAGGACAAGTAATTACCGCACTTAACTCTGATAGACTCATTGTCATACTGGTCCTTAATGAGGAGGATAACATTCTTCTTGATCTTCTTCTTAGCGAGGCACTCCCAAATTTTTTCTCTTGGAATGCTGTCAAAAGCTTTTTTGATGTCGACGGAGCAGGCAAAGACCTTTCCGCCACGTTTGGTGCCTTTCTCAACAACAGTTTCGAGAATCTTAGCAGCAATCTTTGTCGAGTGAAGCTTCTTATAAGCGAATTGGAATGGGGAGATTTCCATCAAGGGTTGAATTTCGTTAAGGATTGCGCCGTCAATAACCTTCGACCACGGGGAAGTAATACTAATCACTCTGTAATTCGAGCTTTCGCATGGAGAAAGTCTGTTTCCCTTGAGAATGGGGATAGCCAAAACGTCGTTGGTACCTTTGGGGACGTGTGAGTGTCTAAAGGCACACTGAAGAACAGCAGAGACTGCGGCCCGAAGCATCGGACCCGCAAGTTTAATATGCTCTGCGCAAATGCCATCAGGTCCAGGAGACTTCCCGTTGCGTAGAGAAGAAATGGCATTCTGGATGGCACTGTCCGTAGGGATGAAGACCTCATCTTCAGTTTTCGGTGGTGAAAGCAGCTCAAAGTCATGAGAGAAGTGGTCAGGCTGATCCTTTCCATTACAGGTAAGAAGGTCTTTCCAGTGCTTGGTGATGTTGAGGTCACCAGAGATGCCATCCACGACGTCCGCTGAAGTGGGCTTGTTGGACCGGAGGGAGTTAACTTTGTTCCAGAAGATCGCCGGGGTAAGACGTCTATTAGCCTTAACGAATTCATTAAGCCTGATTTCACGTTCGTGCTTCTTACACCACCTAATCGCTCCCTTGAAGATTCTTCGTTTTTCTTTTCTAGTTTCATTGAGGGGGCTATCGATAGGTTTGTCATGCAAACACCAGTTCCGGTGGGCAGAAATGAAGTCATTGTATTTCTCTTTAACGTGGTGATTCCAGCCTCCGATATTTCGCCGTTTCAGCTTCTTCCTGTGTGGCTTACCGCACTCGCCGTCAGCCCTCTTCATGACTTCGTTAAGAAAGGTGTAAGCGCCATCAATGTCAGCAAGATGTTGAGAGTCAGTGCATCCAACATGGATGCAGTCCAGCACTTCAGGTGGAGGGGCAGCAGAGAGATTCTCATCAATCCTTTTCCTGTACAATTTAATCAAATCGTGGTGGGCAAATTTCCAGTCGATTCCTGCATTGCTTCTTTGGGAATCAGTAGGATGGGCAGAAAAATTCACATGATCAGGGGTCTTCAACATTAGGCGCAGAGGGAGATGATCAGAAGACAGGATGTCTTCAAGCACTCTGGAGTGAATCACAAGGTCCCTACAGCCCTTGCTGCCAAGGAAATGGTCAATCCACGAGGTGGATCCATTAAAATTACTCACAAAAGTAAAGCGTCCCGGATTGGCGTCACAGTCATCCAGACGTTCAAGGTCGAGGTCGTCAGTGTTCAGATTCAAGGTCTCAAGAAAGAATCCTTTCCGACTGTAATCTGTATTGAGGTCACCAGCAATAATACAACGTTCACCTTGATCCAAATCAATTGAGGCTCCAATCTCTCCCCAAACGTCAATGAGCATATCGCGGCACTCGGCAGTCCCAGTGTCCGTCGGAGCATAAACATTAATCATCCTCCACGTGGATTTGTTGCATTCAAAGTCTGCCCACATGACTCTGGTGCTGGGGGCATGAGAAAAGCCAGATATGCTCTTCATCTTGAACTTACGCCATAAGATCGCAAGGCCCCCAAAGGGTCTCCCGATCACGCTATCTTCATCATTCATTGCACTCATGGTAAGACAGAAGAAGTCAGGATGAACATCTCTGAGCACATAATCCTCGTAGCTGTGGAGCCATGTTTCTTGAAGAAGTAAGACATCGCAAGAGTCACAAAGCAGCCTAATGTGGTGAAGCACGTTCTTGGCGCCACAGCAATTCCAAGACGTGATGCGTAGAGTGTTTACTGCCGCGAATGATGATAATGACGGGGGTAATTCACAAATGGCCTTACAATCAGCCCAGGAAGCCAGTGCTTCTCAAGGAGGATGAGAGCCCTGAAGTGGAGAGGAACCTCAAATTGAAAGGATGTTTTCCAGGGTTTGGCGATCTTTTTGTTAATCATCTTCCTGATCACGACCCTCGAATCTTCCCCAGTTTCACCATAGATCAAATCACTAACGTATTCATAAACTTCGCGAGAGGTCATGTTAGCATCACATCCACCAAGAAAGATCTTTGCGCTTCTCCCGCAAGGTCTGATCCATCCTCTTGAGGGTCCTGCGTCGTTATCACGATGGCTACCTTCTTCAGCATCTTGATGGGATGGTTCCTCCATGCAATCGCGATTCGGACCAGAGTCAGAAGACGGTGAGACATCACTGGTGTGGGATGGGTCGGTCGGCCATTCAGGAGTGCAGTCGCTAATTCTCTCCTCTTCACGCAGGGGAGGTGGGGGGTTGGAGCAGGAGAGAAGAGGAAGGATGGGGGGAGGGAGGGAAGGTGGGTGCGTTTGCAGTTTCTTCCAAAAGTTTTGAATAGAGGTATGCAAGTCAGAGACCTTGGTGGAAAGAGCACAAACCTTGCTATCAAGTTCATTCCACTGGGAAGTCCTAAGTTTTTCATTCTTTTCTTGTACGTTTCGGTCGCAGTACAGGCGTTCAAAAGAATTGTTAACTTCTTTCAGATTGGCGGCCACTCTCAATTCGACTTTTTCGAGTTGCTTCACAGAGTTCTTTGCCATGCTGTTAACTTTCTCGTGTACTTTAAGAGTACTGCGAATTTCGTCCCGCGCTTCCTTCAAAACATTCATCAAGGGTTCACTTAGGGTATCATTCTTATTTCTGTCATAGACGGTCGCGCAAGCATCTTGAAAAGCGGCCAACTGCAGCTTCAAGGCGTTGACGAGATCTTTCATTTGGTGTGAAGAGTCACTGTCATACTCATAGTTCTCGGTAAGAGGAGGCCACAAAAGTGGATTCACCGGGAGGAAAGTACATCGTGGGAGAATGCCATCACGGGAGTCAAGCCACGACAGCAAGTAGTAAACATCTCCTAGGTCAGCAAGGGCAGCGGAACGGTTACAGGAATCGATGCGGGTCTTAGGGGCCTTAAAGCCGTCTTTTGCGGCGGCAGGCGCGACAGCATCAAACAACAATCCCCTAGCAGAAGAGATATCGCTGCTTTTGAAATGGGTCTCCACGATATCCTCCATTTTCTCTCTGGGAATATTTTTGAGGTGGTTTGCCATAAAGCAAATAATGTCGTTCTCAATAGTGACCCTTCGTACTTCCTGATTCTTCCTCATTCCCGCAGCAAGCGATTCAGCAGTCTTAGCTTCAAGAATCTTCAATCTCTTCGTCAAGTTCGCGTTTTCTTCAATCAATGCATTCTTATCTCCGAGGAGCGTGGATGTGTGAGCAAGCGATTCCTCTTTGAAAATGGTAGCGAGTCTTTCTTTCTCCAGAGATTCACCTTCAGCAAATTTAAGTTCTTCTTCGTGTCGCTTTATCGCAATTTCCAGTAACTTCTCGTATCTAGCGTTCTGCTCAACGCTCTGCGTTTCAAACTCCAGTTCTTTGCTTTTCGAGGCAGCAATAGAAATCGCAAGTTTGGTCTCCGTTTCTTCAAGTCTGTTTTTCAGGCACTCTTCCATCTCGTGCAGGGAGCGAGTAAGCTCTTCAACCTTATCAGTTGCAATCTTCAAATCGTTTTCGAGTCGTTCAGTAACAAATTTAACTTTTTCTCCAGCAGCGCGCGTCAAAATGCCAGTATGCAAGGGAACTGCGGGGAAAGGAAGGACCTCGTTTCCTTCGCGTGAGGCACTCATAACGAAGCGAAACACAATGCGCCCAAAACTGGCCTTTCTTCAGAATGAATCAGACAAGGACCCTTCAAATTTCAACAGCAAGAAAGTTGTTCGACAACATGAAAGTTGCGCCGTGTGAAAAAGCAGTATTCTATAAAATGTTTTCATTAAAAAACTGCTTCTCTCCAGAAAAAATAGCACTTCCGCACAAGCCTTTCCACAATCACTACATACAAAAGGTAACTTTCCAATGTGCCCAAGTACGTGGTAAATTAAATTACTCAAATGCCCAAAAGCTTTTCCACACACACGACATTCAAAGAGTTTCTTTGCGCTGTGCCTGTGCACAAGTTCGTGGGTCGTTAAAATACCCAACTTTGTGAAAAATCTCCTCCCTCTGAAAATACACCATCACACACTCCACATTTACGCGGTGTCTCTCCAGTATTCTACCAAACATCCACCTTGTGAAAAACAACATCACACAATTCGTACTTCATAGGCTTCCCTCCAGAAAGTATTAGACGACACATGTGCCCAAAAACATTTCCACACGCACTCTTTCTGAAAATGCAGCATCACACACTTAACATTTATACGGTTTCTCTCCGACGCGTATTCATCAATGTTCTACAAGATGTCCTCATCGTGAGAATGCAGCATTACGCAACTCGCGTTCAAATACGAAATACCTCCAGAATCATGATTCCAGAATAGAGAAAAAGCTGCATCACACAATTTGCAGTACACAGGTTTCACCTCAGAATGAATTCGACAACGTGCCTACGCGAAAAAGCATTCACTTGGCTTTCCACATTGCGAAAAGGCCATACCACAAACCTCGCATACAAACGGCTTCTCACCGGAATGAAGGCAAAAATCCGTCAACAAAGTTCCCCGGAACAAGAATTCAGCACAAAACAAGTCAAAATTCAAAGGGTTCACTCCAGTGTACAGACGAGTGGGTCAGTCAACAACGTGTTAACAAGATTGGCGCCGCCCTTCAAATTCTTGGCGTTACAAATTAGGCATCCTCCCATAAAAAGGTCAAAATACATAGGTAAGAATCAGGTCCGATGGCCAAGAGACGCCATCTTGGATCCTGGATAGATATCAAACTTAAAAATCGCTCATTTTTCGAAAAAACTGCCATTCCAATGCTCAAAGTACCTCCATTTACAGTCTTGGTGCATTCACTCTCCAGGATCACATTCCATTAAAAACATTTTAACACGTTTTATGTTAGTGTAAACACGATTACAAAGCGTACATTTGAATGGCTTTAGTCCTGCATGAAGTCTTTTGTGAACTCCTAGTTTGTATGTAGTTCTAAATGCTTTACTGCAATAATTGCATACGTGTGGCTTTACGTTACTGTGAGTTCTATAGTGTATTACCAAGCAGCTCTTACTTTTATATGAACCATCACATTGGCTACACTTAAATGGTCTTTCACTGCTGTGAACCACCATGGTGTGCTGTTTCAATGCTCCTCTCATTTTAAACGAAGCATCGCACTGTTCACATTTGTAAGGTCGTGCTTGTGAGTGTGTTAACTTGTGTTGTGAGAGGTGGCTATGGGTCCTAAATGCAGACTTGCATATGGTGCACTTATGCGGTGTTCCTCCTGTGTGGATTGTGGTGTGAGATCTTAAACTTGATTTGGTTTTAAATTTCTTATGGCAATGACCGCATTCGTGCGGTTTTTCATCAGTATGAGTGAAGTCATGGGACATCAATTCTCCCTTAGTTTTGAACAGTTGGTCACATTTTTCACATTTAAACGGTTTTTCAGTGCAGTGAATCCTGAAATTGTGGGCTTTCATCTGATCGTTGGTTCTGAAAAAGGTACTGCAGTGTTCACATTTGTAAGGCATGGCTGCTGCTACGTGGATTTTCATGTGGTTTCTAAGAGTTCCCTTCATTTTAAAAGTAGCACCACATGTTGTACACCTCCACGGCTTTAATTCTGTATGAATCTTTCTGTGTTGTATTAAGTGGACTTTATTTCCGAAAGCCTTACTGCAATCAGTACATGTGTGCAGCTTAACATTACTGTGAACGGTGCTGTGTAAGACCAGTTCAGTCTTCCTTTTAAATGAACTGTCACATTGGCTGCATTTAAATATTTTTTCCTTACTGTGGATATTGACATGATCTTTGAACGTTTCTCTCATTTTAAATGACGCATTACACTGCCCAGACATGTCTTCTGTGTACATTAACTTATGATTCCACAAGAGACTGTAACAGCCTGAAAGAAGCGTTACGTACGGTGCATTTGTACGGTTTCTCTTTTGTATGCACTGTAGTATGCAGTTTTAGCAGACCTTGGCATTTAAGGCTATTATCACAACAACTGCATTGTAGGATATGGCGTTGTTATGAATGCTACTGTGGGACACTAATGCAGCCATTCTTTTAAACGAACTGTCCGAATTGTCACATTTAAATGGTTCATTAACATTATGAATACTTTTAAATCCGAATTGGTTTTTATAGTAGAACTACAAAATGTACTATGGGCATGCTTAGCTTACACGTTTGACGCCATGTTATTACAGAAGATTTTACACTTCTTGGAAATCTTACCAGAAATACCCACCAGAAAGTTAAAAATATTAACTGCTGAGGGTGACCAGTAAAAAATAAATTTTGTGTTTACTGGACTGCTATTTATAAAGAATGTAGATTTCATCACCCCAACCATGGGTCTTCATCGATTAACTAGCTTCAGCTCTATAATTAATTGAATAGTTAATGAGTAGCCACTTAGAAGTGCATATATTTGCGAATGTTCAAATGCTTCTCT
Source organism: Lithobius niger (assembly GCA_023313725.1). Lineage (NCBI taxonomy): Eukaryota > Metazoa > Arthropoda > Chilopoda > Lithobiomorpha > Lithobiidae > Lithobius > Lithobius niger. The sequence continues at coordinate 46,192 of JAHWFP010007127.1, forward strand.
CGTTTCAACAACAACCAAAATTAGTGATTTGGGACGTATGGAAAATCCAGTTTAGCACAAAGTCTCGACACAAGCAATACAAACGAAAACATCAACAAACTAAACAGGGGTTCGTCTCTATACGTGTGTAATGTGTAGCATACAATTTATGTCAGAATGTTGCAACGTTGAAATATTGCTGAGAAAACAGTTGAAAGAGTAGATCGTAAATTCGGAGACCAGTTTCATTTTACTCCATGCTACAGAAATTAAGTCTGAAAAAAATCAAAAGAAATAAATAAGTAAATAATCAATTAATCAGTAAAAAGCCATCCAAAGAAGCACATAAACAAATAATATTTTGTTATTTTGTAGGTAAATTCAAACAGTGGCAAAATGTCTTCCTGGGGGATTTGCAGAAAAAAATGTAAACCATTTGAGAAGCATTTTTTAAGGTTACATACTGTAAGATACACACACAAGGTGGGTATAAAAGTGGAAGTTTCGTTCATAAAGAATGTCTTGCTGACTTCAGTTTTGAATTGTAAACAAAAATATGGTATCTTTTACCTGGTCATCTGAATCAAAAAGCGTGTAAGACAGTCATAACCATCATCAGCCATAGATACAATGCAATTTTAAAGTTGGCGAATTGCGAGCCTTTCTTTCAGCAGATCAAAACAACCGCCCATACGAAGCGGAATAAATAATACAACATCAACATAGAAATTTCAGCGGACAACCAATCTGATCGCGGTTAATAAAAACTATTTGCAAATTTCTAAAAATCAGTAACAGATTGTATAGGCTCATATTTCTGTAACATCAGAAAGGGTTCACAAAAACAACACACAATGCCTGTACTATACTTTTTAACGACCGTGGGGGGTGGGGTATCTGTTGTTTTCCGGCATGGCTTAATCTTGGTTAGGGAGACTTTTAATTCCAATATTGATACTCTCGTAGCCCAGTTACCTGAGAAAAAGTTCAACATCATTGTTTGTTATCTACCAATAGCCATATAGAATCATCGGTAATTTAGAACAACGCCTTTTCAAGCTATCGACATAATTCAACTACTTTTCGATTCCTTTTGTCGTTGCGGTTCAGAAAATCATAACGAAAACTTGCGCAAACGCTTTTTTCTTTTATAAAATAAGTTTTAAAACACGTTAAAACGCTATTGACAGCAGTGGTTAGGCCGCCATAACGCGCGACGATGGGAGCGCAACATGAAAACCTGATTTCGACCAGAACATTAGTAAACGGAAATTGTCTTGTTCATTTGCGTCGGCATGGCTAAAGCGGTGATTTGTGATGGATGCGAATTGTCGTTCTATTTCTATATCAATATTTCTTTACAGTGTGAAACATCGTCCGCAGGGGCGCGCTTCACGCGCACTATTATATACATCGACAATTTGTGTAATCAGAAATAGTATGACGCAAGCATTTGTGAAACAACCAAGTGTCATAATTTGTTCCTTGTTTCACAAATGCTTGCGTCATACTATTTCTGATTAAACAAATTCTCGATGTGTATAATAGTGTGTGCGAAGCGCGGCCTGCGGACGGCATTTCATACTAGAAAAAAATTGCCCCGGGTAGGACATAATTTCCGTTTACTAATGTTCTGGTCGAAATCAGGTTTTCTTGTTGCGCTCCCATCGTCGCGCGTTTGGCGGCTTAACGACGGTAGTCAATAGCATTTTAACGTGTTTTAAAACTTATTTTATAAAAAAAAAAAGGAGTTTGCGCAAGTTTTTGTTATGATTTTATGAACCACGACGACGAAAGGAATCGAAAGGTAGTTGAATTATGTCGATAGCTTGAAAAGGCGCTGTTCTATATAATTACCGAATCATCAATTAACGACATGCCTACCAGGCCAACACACTCCAATCTGGCTGTGGGCGATTTTAAATTGTCATCTGTACACTGGAAACTCATAATCTTCACCGTCTGATGTGTGATAGCATTACATCCCACACAGCTGGCTGCTGAACCAGCATGAGGAAATAATTCTTTAGATAAAATTTTTACAGACAACGATCATTTAGTGCTCGGTGTCCAGGTGATTGATCATTTATAGGGACACGCAACCACTGTACTATCACTTAACATTCACTCTGCAACCTCCCGTTCTGATCACGATAATGAAGCCAGATAAAATCAATTCTGAACAACTGCATTCTAAAGTGTAATATTCGAAAACTGCACGATGGCTATACAGGCTCGGGATACCTTCCTTCGCATCTTCAACGAAGCAGTTTCAGAGACCCGTTCGACAACAATCGCAACACCATCTACAGAAATCGGCTATGTAGAGGTCTCACTAATCTTAGGTGTAAAAGGCTGAAACTCTGGCATAACCGTCAAAATAACGCAAACGGTGGATAGTATGGGGTCTACAATGAATTGCGCCATCTCTGTACTAAAACAGTCAAAATGTGGCATTCTGCTGGCGATTTGGCCGCCATTTCTGAGGGTACATTGTCTGCTCTCTTCCGGCTCTATTGTGAAAAAACAAAAATCTCTAGGACCCTGCCACCTCCTAGACCCGCACACAGCTTTGCTACTTCGAATGTCGACAAGTCGGATTCACTGAATTCTGTCTTTTCACATATTGGTGTGGTTGATAATGGATACTCTTTACCATTTCCTACTGAGCGCCATGTTCCATGCTTAAGCTCGAATTTTGCTATTAATTTCAGCCATGAATCGGTTAGGCGTGTCGTGAATGAACTGAGGCCATGTCACTTTATGGGACCGGTACGCCACATTTAAAAAAAAAATTAAAATCTAAGCAATGTTCTGTGTTTCTCTTTGGCTTTCATTTTTCGTTTATCGCTGCAAGAAGGCATACTTCCATGGATTTGGAGCACTGCAGCCGCCATACCAATCTTTAAGAAGGGTAACCAAGGCAACTACCGCCAATTGCTCTTCATCTATGCCATGTCGAATCATGGAATCTATCGTTCGTGATCGAATGTTGGCGTTCATTCAACTCTGAAAGCCTTATAAATGATGTCCAATTTGGATATTTGCCAAGTCGGTCGACCATGCAACTGTTGTGCTGCCTTGATCGATGGACAATAGATATTGGCCTACTGCCGATGTCATATACTTTGATTTTATGAAGGCATTTGAGTCGATCATTTATTCTAAACTATTGCTGAAGTTGGCCCAAATGGGGTTTGATGGCACCCTCTTCGCTGGATCACTGCATTCATCAGTGATCATTCACAAAGGGTCTTGGTGGGTCACTCATTCTCCTCTGAGTTGGAGGTTATTTGTGGTATCCCACAGGGTTCCGTATTAGGACTGTCCCTATTTGTTATTTTTCTTAATTATCTTACGTGTAAAAACGACACTACTTACCATTGTAAATTTGCTGTTGCCTATACTAAGTCACACCCTCGGGGCACAAAACCGAAAGTGCAACGCAATTGCAAAACCAAACTTCAAAAAAAGTGAAAGGTTATCAGTGAACTGTGTGAAAGTCATAGACCATGCAGACTTCGCAGTCGGATCTCCAAGAAGGTGAAGAGACTGTGCTAAAAGTATGGACTGTGATTACAGGAAAGAAAGAAGAAAACTGCGCAGAAATCGTGAGATGATACTGCAGTCTCCTCTCACGATTCTGCGCAGAATCTGCACGATGCACGAGCAATGCTTGTAGTCCGGCAGCCGGCACAAAAACCCAAAAGAATAGTCTGCACAAAGTGTTTTTGCGCAGAGATGTTCTACAATAGGTTCGCACTCCAAAACGTAATGATGCCACCTTGACACCCTCGGGGAATTCAAGATGGCGTCCAAAAATGCAAAGAAAAATGTTTTTTTTGCTTCTAGCGTCTAAACTCTTCATCCGATTGAAAATTAATCAGTTACCAATTATGTTTTGAATAAAATTTCCTTCAAAAAAGGTTCTTTTGATATTTTTGGTCAAATTAATCCTTCTTGCCGAAATTCGTTACTGAAGTTATTTTAGGCCGTTAACGCATGTTACATATACAATTCCTGACTTTAAACAGTTGCAGTACCCGTTCTAATTCGGATAAATAGACGTGATTAGGCTTAGATGAAAGATGAAGATGTATATTTTCCAACAAGGGTAATTAAAGCGATTTATATTAATTAGGAGCTAAAAGCTACGGCAGTTTACATACGTTGTGGCACTGTGCTTTTCGCTCCATTTTAGCACATGTTCCATCTTTAAACTGCTGCACCACCCGTTGTAATTCTGATAAATAGACTTGATTAGGTTTAGATGAAAGAAGAAGATGTATATTTTCTAACAATGGTAATTAAAACTATTTATATTAATTAGATACTAAGCTACGGCAGTTTAAAGATGGAACTCGTGGTAAAATAACGTAAAATGCACAGCATTACACTGTAGAAAAACTATCGTAGCTTAGCGCCTAATTGATATAAATCATTTTAATTACCCTCGTCTAAGCCTAATCACGTCCATTTATCCGAATTAGAACTGGTGGTGCAGCAGTTTAAAGATGGAACTTCTGGTAAAATAGAACGAAAAGCACAACACTACAACGTAGTAACTTGTCGTAGCTCCTAATTAATATAAAACATTTTAATTACCCTTGTTGGAAATTATTATAAATCTTCATCTTTTATCTAAGCTTAATCACGTCCATTTATCCGACTTAGAACGGGTACTGCAGCTGTTTGAAGATGGAACTTGCGGTAAATCAGAGCGAAAAGCACAGCGCTACAATGTAGGGTAACTGCCATAGCTTAGCTTCTAATTAATATAAATCCTTTTAATTACCCTTGTTGAAAATATATATCTTTATCTTTCATTTAAGCCTAATCACGTCTATTTACTCGAATTAGAACGGGTACTGTAGCTGTTTAAAGTCAGTATATGCAAAATCAGTATATGTAACATGCACTAACGGCCTAAAATAACTTTAAAAAAAATGAATTTTGGCAAGAAGGATTAATTTTACCAAAAATATGATTAGAACCTCTTTTGAAGTGATTGTTATTATTAACCAGTTAACATAACTTGTAACCAGTTAATTTTCAATAGGATGAACGGTTTAGACGCTAGAAGCAAAAAACCTTTTTGTTGTCGCCATTTTGGACGCCATCTTGAATGACCCAAGGGCGCCAAGGTGACACATATTCAAGTGTAGAACATCACTGTGCAAAAAAAATTTGTGCAGATAGTTTTTTTTTAGGTTAGGCCAAAAATCAGCATTTGACAACTTAACTGGACTATTGCTAACTTTTTTGAAGAAAATTATTTTTAATTTTTTTTTCTCTCCGTGCATGCACTTGAAAATGTTATTAGAATATGTTTCATAAATATAAAAAAAAAATGTATACCGTTATGAAATCAAAAGGAGCACGACACTATGTAACGAAATGTAGGTCAGGTAGCCAACTTAGGGGCGGCGTTGGAAAGGCCACGTCGTTTCCTTTCGTACTTGTCTGGGATCGTCGGCCATGGGTGATCCGGCACAGCCCTGCATAATTTTTGGATCTTTGGGCATTTTGGGGGGGTGGGGGGG
>JAHWFP010007127.1:51813-70043 GCA_023313725.1 Lithobius niger
CCCCCCCCCCTCCCACACATATACGCACACACACACACGCAGCCTAGGGGCCTGCTTAGACAAGAAAAGTCAACGTTAGAGCAGATCACGGCTCCTCTTCGCTTGCTTTCTTTGGATTCCATGAATGAATGAGATGCTGGCGTTCGGACTCAGAACGGTTTTTCTCTCCCCGTTTATGCTATAAGGGCGCGTTTACGCCTCAACTCGTCTTTGCATGCTCGCAGCTAGAAGCTAGAAATTATCTGAAATTCCAACATGGCGGCGGTTTTAGCTCTGCCGGCTCGCGACGAAACGAGGTTGATTGAGTTTAGAAGCGATTGGGAATATTGTTTCATCAGGAGGAATTCTTTATCTTACTGTCACAAATTATGAGACTGCAAGCATTTGCTCAGACGATGTCGGATTTAGATAATCCTGGAAGCGTTGTTACCATGGCAACGACGGCTTTGCCATAGCGATTACATTTCAACCGCGAGAATGCAAAGGCGAGTCGTTGCATAAACGCGCCCTAACCTAGGGATGCTATAACTTGATGATCTTATGAGTCGGTTTTACCAACTGAATGGCCTTTAAAGTTTGCCCAGCTGTTATAGAAAAATTTTAATTTCAAAAGCAAAGAATTAGTGTAACTAAACGGAGGAGAGAAGTACACACAACGCGAGCGTTTTTATTTTAGTCCAGTTGCCAAATGCCGATTTTTGGCCTAACCTAAAAAAAAACTGTCTGCACAAAATGTCTTTTTGCGCAGAGATGTTCTACAATATGTCCCTACTCCAAAACATAATGATGCCACCTTGGCAACCTTGGGGTATTCAAGATGGCATCCAAAGTGGCGACAACAAAACGGTTTTTTGCTTCTAGCGTCTAAACCGTTCATCCGATCGAACATCAACCGGTTACCAATTACGTTTAGAATAAAATTTCCCTGGAAAAAGGTTGTATTCATATTTTTGGTAAACTTAATCCTTCTTGCCGAAATTCGTTATTTATGTTATTTTAGGCCATTATCTAATGTTACGTATACAATTCCTGACTTTAAACAGCTGCAGTACCCGTTCTGATTCGGATAAATGGACGCGATTAGGCTTAGATGAAATATGAAGATTTATATTTGACGTTTAGACGTTTTAAAGGGGAAGGGGCAAACTCGGGGATTCGAACCGGGAAACATCTGATGACTGCAGGGGCCAAGATATTGGTCAGAATAGATCCGAAACCCGCTGAAGAATGTATTCTATAGCGCAGTCACATGCACTACCCTGGTAGACACAAATTGGCAAGTGCATTGGTTGCCATCGACCCGTCCAGTCTTCGGGCAGATGCGCTTCTTCAAGCAACTGTTCAGCCACCAGGACCATGGTCAACCAGAGAGTTAACAGTATAGACAAAAAAAAAAGGGACGTACTTGAATTTTTTTGTGTGTTCGGCGTTGATGATATATCAGCAATAATTAAATGTCAAGGGCTACAATTTACGTAAGCAGTCGAAAAATTGAACGTTGCACCTATTCAGGCCGCGCTGTGATCTCTCAATTTATCCTGTCGTTTACTTTAGTAAATTAAAGGTGCCTACCTCTAAGCTCCAGGTGGCTTGTCTGCGTGGCTCAATTTTGCTGCAGCGGGCGTACGACAGCTGACTGATCATGTGCCTAAAGCCCAAACCAGAATGGTTGCTCGCTGCTGCAGGGCGACGCACGATGGTGTAGAAAAGACGCCAACATCGGTCCTCAAACGCAACACCAACCATAAAGGAAGGGGCAAACCCGGGGATCCGAACCGGGAAACATCCGATGACTGCAGAGGCCAAGATATTGTTAATCTCAGAACTCGGAAAGCGGGTCATAACCTATGCTTCTTGATGCCCTTCTGAGTGATATCAAGCCCGGTAGCAACAATTAATCGTCCAACAATGGGAAAAAAATCATTGTTGTTACGAATGCCCGCACTGTCAACAAAGGTTGGAAAACTGCAGGCATTCGTAGCCACTTGGATGGTGTCGTTGCATTCGACTGCTATACACCCTCCACCCGTCGTGTAGGAAAGACGTTAATAATCATGATAGGGCCGAGTGATTAATAATAAACCAGAATAGGTTCCTTAGCTGCTGATGGAGCCTGATGATCTCTCAAAGTGTACGGACTGGCAGGGACTTGACCAGGGTTACCTTCTCAGTCACCAACCTGACCAGATTCTTCAGGCAACGAGGCTAAGCTCTGCCGCTGCTCAACCACCACCACTACCCTTTTCTAAGAGGAGCATATAAGTAAAAGCTCTGCTGGCTGTATCATGGTTCCCGCTAAATCTACACATTTCTCACAACAACCAGTAACTTACTTGCAGTTACAGGAGGATGTCTCATGTTTGACCACGTAACGAGCAACTTCAAGCGTCAGATATACTCCTTTCAAACCTAGAAGGAAACTGAATAGTACCAGGCAAACAAAACTAGGAAAGTTTATTACTGGTAGACGGTGTGGATTTACGATAGAAATGCACCTGTTGCACCTGTGGTTGAAAGAACATGTTCATCATTTGACGTAGAGCGGCCTGCACTCCTCAGTTGCATGACTCGAATATTATTTCCACAACGGAGAGTAAACGCTGCCGGAAATAGAGCTCTAGACCAAATTACACAATGTGGGATGTATAATTTTATTCTGTAGTTTAATATGTGGTAAGGGCGCGTTTATGCAACGAGACCTTTACGCAACGAGCCGAACGCTATTTGCTAGTCAACCATTATTTATTTACGATTAATTTCCCGTTTCTGTTAAGTGAATGCGGTAATAGGCAACAAATTAAATGTATTATAAATAACAACACGGATAAAGAACAAAGTGCAGCGGTATAATTTTAAGCATTGGTACAACATTGTTGCCATTTCCCGCTATTTCCAAAATTTGCTATTCTCGCTGAAAAAAACAGCTTCTAGCAGTGATCAAACGACGGCAGAATAAATAGCTACTCGCAGCGAGAATTCAAAGTCCAACATGACGTCCATTTCGGGGTTGTCGAATCGAAGACAAATCATCGAATACCAACATTCAGAAATCTGTCCGTCGTCTTGTACAGCAGTAAAAATTATTTTCTAGTTGTCATAAATCGACGGTGTCATGTTGCGTGCTTCGTACGTCGTGTCGCGAGGGGGGGGGGATTGAGGCTTAATGGCGCGTCGACAACTTGGTCATTAACGCCAACCTCAGTCACAGTGCAGTGGTCGCGAGGCACGAGTAGGAGATTGATTTACGTCCGCGTTGTTGCCATGGTTACTACGTATGGAGAACTCGAAAGTCACATTCTTCCGTAAATGCGAGAAGCAGCCAGCAGATTTAGTATTAACCAAGTGAACGCTAGTAAGCAGAAATTTGTCGTTGCGTAAACGAGCCCTAATGCATGAATTAACCAGATAGCTCTTTTTTTCAAGTCCCATAATATGTTGCTTGTGTCAGTCGTGGAATTCGAGTTGATATTCTCTTGGTCTGGAAACCACGATGCTAACCACTGGGTTGTACTCGCACGCTTTGCTCAGATTCCCCGAGAACCCTTCACAAAGCTCGCGCTGCGTTGCGGACACTGTTTTTTTTCACCGAGAAGTGGCACGATGACGATTGTTTGGCTTTTGCGGTAGAGGAATAATGGTTTTTTTTTACTAGCCATCGTTCGCTTCGCTCACTCTATCGCAGGGTTCCCACTAACCTGGAACACCTGGCAAACTCAGGGAATTTAAACTACGTTTGAAACTCAGGGAAAAATTTAGGGAATTCTCCGATTTTTCCCCGGAAAACGCAGATAAAAAAACAAAGCCACAATCTTAGACCAAATCCTAAATAACCAATGTGGTAAAATAAAATGTTTCTTTATATTTCTGTGTTAACACCTAAAAGTTCATTAAATTGGGCTACTTTTTTGCACTAAGTGAGCCGTAAAAACAAGTAAACCTGGTAGTAAAGTATGTGGAAAAATTTCCTTCCTAAAATTTCGGTAAATAACCTGGAAATTAACCTGAATTACTATGGAAAATCTGGAAAACTCATGGAAATTACTTCAGTACTTTGATGGGAACTCTGTTTTGGAGTCGATCCATGCATCAAGAATTTATCGCCGATGCACACGTGCGTTTTTTTGGACGCTGCGGCACTGCTGCGGTGACGCATCCAATCAATGCACACGTGCATTTTATTAACGTGCGTTGACGCTGCGGTGCCGCTTCAGTCACGTATGTGCGCGTTCGGTTCCCTAACCTCGTGTACAAAAAATAATAGTTTGAAACCAATGAGGCGATGTTGCTTTATTCGCCTACCTCGTGAACAAAAAATATATTTTAAAACCAATGCGACGAATTTTGGTACATTGCTGTACTAATTTAAGACGTACCAGGGGAAAATGTTATACATCCTTTGCAGATTAACTAAAAAAGTCGGATAAGTTCTTTAATTACTTTCCAATGAGTCTTCAATCATTTCTGCAGCAACATTTAATATTTCAGTATAGTTCTTTACTCCCCCAATAAACAATTCCATGTCTATTTCTTCGAAATTGGACGCCATTTTCGGTAACGCTTTTGCGGTAAACGGCGGACGCGTGCACCGCACAAGTCACCCAAGGTACTCAGAGACGCAATTGCGTTTTTTTTTACCGCGGCGGTACCGCCGTGTTGACGGGGAGAATTGTGGTGCAAAACGACCGCACGAGCGGCGGTCGAGCGGCGGACGGTATATAACGCAACGTCGACGCAGGTACGTGTGCAGTACTCAACAGATGGCACGTAAACCAAACCGCAAACGCAGTACCGCAGCGGCGACCACAAATGCGGCGACCGCACGTGTGCACCGGCGCTTATTCGATCCGAAGAGCATCACAAAACCCATGTACTGATTATTGGTTCGCAAGCCAATTGCAATCGTTGCACACATTTCGTTCATGGCATTCTTTAGAATGTGTGCTGTTCACACACACAGTAAAAAGGAGGTTGAATAGTTTACTATACTTGGGTATCGCTTGTTTGTTTTCCCAATTCACGTACTTCCGTGCTTAAACGCGAATTGTTGCACAACCGTAAACAATTTCCATTTTTTTTTTCATGTGTCCAACCGGTTGAAACCCACTAATTTTCCGATGCATCGTGTTGCTCACGCACTAAGTAGGATACAAAATATTTCGTCGTTTTAGGTGTGATTAAAAAAAAAAATGAGTGCACCAAGTTACTGCATGATTAATTTCCCTGACACTGAATGGTTGATCGTACTCGGACGTCGTGAACAGTTTTTAGCAAAGTTTTTCGAGTATTTGAGAGTCAACAAATTAAGTTGCAATGGCGAAAATAGACCTACTAGAAACGCAATTGAATTATCTTCCATTCGGCGATAATCTTAGCTTCGTACGAGTCTTGCTTCCGGAGGAGTAAACGTATAAACACGCACATACATCGTACGTTTTTAATGGTGTCCAGGTTTTTACTGACAGAAAAAAAGACAAACGCGTGAATCCGTATACACACCCATGTAATACTCAGACTACCTCTTTGTCATTGTCACAAAAGGCAACCTTAATTTCCCCCAAGGTTGTGTGGTTTCATTCCTTAAAAATTCTTTCGAAGAACGCAGGCTTTCGCTATAATTTTCTGAACCATAACGACGGAAGGATTTGAGGGGTAGGTGAATTATGTCAATAGCGTGGAAAGTGCTAAATAATTCTCAAAATATATCTATATAATAATCTTGGAGGCCGGCTAAAAGGAACGCTAAAAGGAAAACCACTTCTCCCCTCCTCGCGCCCGCATCTGACAAGACGTCGGGTCGAACAATCACTTATCCCCTCCTCGCGCCCGCATTGTAAATGCGCTCTCCCATTCTACCTGCATGCAAACAGGAGGCAGGCATGAGTGGTCGATCAATCTGACAAGTCGTCGGGAAGAGTGCTGTAAAGATGTCCCGAGAAAATGTCCCGGGAAATGTGTTCGTAAACTTAATTCATGACCGGCCCCGTGCATAGCACGGGCTTCCTCTATAGTTATTTCCAAATAATTACCATTCCTTCCACCTTTAAGACGGAAAGCCACAGGCTCAACAAGAGTTAAATTAATACAGATGCAAACCTACTTGCGTTGCTTTTTGTATCTCGATTTCAACACAATTTAAGCTTTTGTACCGCATTATTATTTTCCCCCAAGTACCTGAAATGTGCTCAACCTATGCTTCAGGATATAAGACACTGACACTATGGCGTCGCACTACAATAACATTGCAGAATAAACACCGCGCATTAAGTTATTGTTGCCACAACAATGCAAGCTGTCCGCGTTGTCACAAGAGGTAAGCTTTGTTGCGTCCAATCTTTGAATTAACTATCGACGTTCGATTTTGGTGTTGGAGTGATATCTGAACATTTCTAGATGTGACTATACGCCCTGCAACAGAAAATCTGTTATTTTACTTTCATTGCGTTGAAATTCGTTACGCTTTGTTCTGCGGATTATCACGTAAGTCAACTAACAATTTATTATTTTTAAAGTTGAAAAACCTGGCAGAAAAAGATAAGGCAAACCGTACAGAGCACAACAAAAGAAGTAACTAAAAACAGCCAAGATTCGTTAAACATTTATTATTCACTTTTATATATATCGTAGTTCACTGACACGAAATGACGGGGATTTGAATTAAGGAACTCCATCACTATTGACACATTGTGTGTTTTATTGGATTTTTTTTTGGTCGACAACCATTTATTATGGCACGTCTAAAATAAATTTGAAATGTGAATTCTTACGTTTTATTCGTCGACTGGGTGGGCTACGTTAGCCGCTTTATTTCGCTGGGGTTTGGCTATGTCTTCTTCATTTTAGGGTTAGGGCACGTTTATGCAACGTCTATTCTTTCTTGCTTACTAGCTTTTAGTTGGTTAATACTGAAGGCGTGTTTATGCAACGAATCACCTTTGCACGCTCGCAGCTAGAAGCTGGAAATTATCTGTAATTCCAACATGGAGGCGGTTTTAGCTCTGCCAGCTCGCTACGAAACGAGTCAATAATTCAGTTTAGAAGCGATTTGGAAAATTGTTCGTCAGGAAGAATTTTTTTTATCTTACTGTCACGAATTATTAAGCAAGCAATTTGCTCAAACGATGTCCGATTTAGCTAATCCAGGAAGCGCTGTTACCATAGCAGTGACACCTTCGCCATCGCGATTAAAGGCGCGTTTATGCGACGAATCGCCTTTGCATTCTCGCAGCTAGAAGCTAGAACTCATCTGAAATTCCAACATGTCGGTGGGTTTAGCTCTGCCGGCTCGCAACGTAAACAGTCAATAATGTGAGTTCAGAAGCGAATGAGAAATTTGTTTCGTCCGGAGGAATTTTTTATCTTATTGTCACGAATTATAAGATTGCAAGCAGTAACTCAAACGATGTCGGATTTAGCTAATCCGGGTTGCGTTGTTACCATAGCAACTATGCATTTGCCACAGCGATTAAATTCTAGCTGCGAGAATGCAGAGGCAAGAAGTTGCTTAAACGCACCCTTAATTGCTGGCTGCTTCTCGCGGTTATCGGAGAATGCGGATTTCAAGTTGTCTATAACCATGGCAACAAAGCGAACGGGCAGATCTTCTCCTCGTGCCTTGCGACACGACGTACGATGCGTGCATCAGGACAGAATCGATTTATGACAACAAGAAAACAAGGTTTACTGCAGTACAAGACGACGGACGATTTATAATATAATATTACAAACGAAAACTTCAAGTGTGCCGTAAAAAAGGGGGTTATATGATAGAATTTTCACTTGTTAAAATGTACACGGATAAAAATTGACGATTTTAATTGAAATAATCAAATGTACAATTGAGAAAATTGTATCGGTTTAAGTGCTGTTGGCTGTTGTGCTTTATGTAAAATACATGATTGGTGAAGCACAACAGCATTTAAACCGATGCAATTTTCTCAATTGTACATTTGATTATTTCAATCATCAATTCAAAAAATCATCAATTTTTATCCGTGTACATTTTAACAAGTGAAAATTCAATCATATAACTCCCCCTTTTTAAAGCCACACTTGACGTTTTTGTGTGTAATCCGTGTACCTATTTTTACGGTTATGGTGCTGCGCTACAAAGCTTTATGCATGCAGTCGATTGTTGCTGGCCACTTTGAAACAATTCAACTCAGCCTGCATCTGCAAAATAAATACGCCATTCTATCGTCTCTAGCTGCCGATTTCGTTAAACATTTACCGTTTAATGCGTTGCTTCGATGCCAAAGGCCTCGAAATTAAAAACGTAGCTTAGTTTGGTTCAAATACTACGAGCGTTAACCACTCCTGGTCATCTGCCCGAAGCCCTAAGGCCCTGTGTCTGCAACAGCCAGATTCCCAGGCGGTCACCCACTCCAGCCCAATGCTGCTTAACTTCGGGGATCTGACGAGAACCGGTGTTTCCAGCACTGCAAAGCCGCAGACCGTACGCTCCGTAAACAAAGTAAAGTAACTATAACAACAACAATTCTTCAAAAATCAACTTTTTAGCAAAGACATAACACGTGTGCGAAGATTGGATCTGGAATTTGCTGAGTGGCATTGTTTCCTAATTACAATGGTTAAAACAATGTAAAACAATCAAAATGATCGTTCAGGGTCCCTTAACTTCGGAATGTCTCGACCAATCGAAAAGTGGTCTCTCTCTGAGAATGAAGCCCAGGGAAATTTCTGACTTAGATCATGTTTCAGATTTTAGGTAGGTGCAGTAGTTTTTTTCTGAAACAGTGTCACACAAGTACAAGAACAAAACAAGAAGTGAACACTTTTCAAATTTACGTGTGGCTCCCTACGTTTACTCTTGCACGGAAATGCATAAAAGTTGGTATAAAGTTAGGAAAAGTTGCTATCTACTATCTGGCCAAGTTTGGTTGAAATATATTGAATAGAAACGGAGAAATTAATAGCTTTAGTTTTGCTGGAAAGAGGACTTCAATCATATACATATATACACGGATATGGTCGTGTATGATAATATAATATAATATAATATAATATAATATAATATAATATAATATATAATACAATACAATATAACATAAATTTATTGTTGTAGACAATAAAAGGACTGGGCAGGGCAAATAATTGTCGCTTACGTTCAGCCTAATACATAATTATTAGAAGGTTACCTCGCTTGTTTTTTCGTTGTTGTTGCTGTTGTTGTGAAACTCATTGCCGAGAAATGAACGTTGAAACTCGAGTCATCGATTAACCACACCTGAAAATTTGCTCATCCAGCCGTAGGCTAACTAGGCTACAAACATCAGCGAACATGAACAACACCGTAATTTGTCACGTTTAGAATGCTCGTTAAAACTTTGTAAAATAATGACGGGTGTTGTGAACTAAAGCTTACATTGGTACCTAATGCATGGTAATAAATGTTAATGATAGAGATATCCAACCAAATCCGATCCGGTCCGATCCCATCCGATCCAGCCAAATCCGAGATCTTTAGAGGGGCTATATAAACAACTTCTTGTTCTTCTTCTTTTGGGGATGCACACCTTTGGTCGGTGCTCTCGACAGGTCAAACTACGTCACCAAAATTATCGGAATAGGATCAATTCATAGCTTCCTTTGTGAGCATGTGTTATATTTTAGTATAACTGAAGTCGTTATGTTGAAAGAAGCCATCACATGCTAACTGAAACAATGCTATTTTGCTGATTAAAAAAAAAAGAGTTTTCTCTACTGAAATCAAATTCTGCCAACGGCTATAAACCAATACAAAATTAATGTAGGTGTAGATAACATTCCTATTCGATTCCTGAGTACTGTTAGGTGCAATGTAAATCCTACTTGTTAAATGTTATTCCATGTTGGTACTATAAGTAGCATTCTGTGCAGGAACAGTTCCTAATGTTCCGAGCAGATTGGTGCCTGCCTCACATTCAATGTAGATACAAATCCTACGCCATAACGTGAATAGTCAGCTAATTTCATCCACTGTTTGGTGTAGACAGGAATTATACAATCTCAGGACGAATGTACTGTGTTTGTAACCTAGTTTTGCGACAGGGAAAGTTCCAATTTCTTTCAAATGTTTTCACGCAGACGAGCCGGCTACAATAGTAAATAAATCAATGATCATGCTATGGTTGTCGTGAATGGAGGATATTTTGAAATTGGGTGACCATTTTGAAATTATGCATATTGTTGTATGAAATCCTTCAAATTTAGAACATACACGAAATAGATGATATCGATGTGTCATCGTCGCTATTAATGTACAATGGCCAAAATCTTGATATCAGGTTACCATTTTGAAATTATGCTTATTATCGTCCGATGTTTTCCAAATTTACTACGGAGACGATATAATTGATACCAACTGAAACAATGAATGTGCCATCGTTACTACTAATCTGTAATGGCCGCCATCTTGAAATCATCCATCCAGTTTTTAAAATAATGCTTATCATCGTCGGATTTCCTTCACATATAGTACGAAGAATAAATAGTTGATACCAATTGAAAGAAAATGAATGTGCCATCGTCGCTATTAATCTGTAATGGCTACATCGTGAAATCAGGTGGCCATTTTGAAATTATGCTAATATCGTCCGATATTTCTTCAGATTTAGAATGTAGGCAAAATAGTTGATACCAACTGAAACAATGAATGTGGGTGGCATCGTTACTACTAATCTGTAATGGCCACCATCTTGAAATAAGGCGGCCATTTTTAAATTATGTTAATTGTCATCCAATTTCTTAGAAATTCAGAGCGTAGACGATATAATTGACACTAAATGAAACAATGAATGTGCCATCATCACTGTTAATCTGTAATGGCCGCCATCTTGAAAGCAGGCATCCAGTTTTAAAAATAATGCTTATTAACATCCTATTTCCTTAAAATTTAGAACGTAGACGAAATAGTTGATACCAGTTGAAACAATAATTGTGCCATTGTCACTATTAATCTGCGATGGCCGCCATCTTGAAATAAGACGGCCATTTTGAAATTATGCTTATTAGTGCCGAATTTCCTTCAGATTTAGAATGTAGACAAAATATATTGATACCAAGTGAAACAGTGAATATGCCATCGCCACTAGTAAGCGCTAATGACCGCCATTTTGAAATCAGGTGGACATTTTGAAATTATGCGTATTATCGTTCGATTTCTTTCAAATTTAAACGTAAACGAAAGAGATGATGCCAGTGAAAACAATAAAAGCGCCATAGTCACTATTAAACTGTAACGGCCACCCATCTTGAAATTAGGGCGGCTATTTTGAAATTATTCTTAATATATCCGTTGCTATTTATTATTTTACGACCAAACTTGGCCAGATAGTAGGTAAGTATGGAAGGTATATTTATTACGCAAAATTACGCAATTCCGAGCAAGCGTAAAGATAGGGAACCTCGCGTAAACGTGAGGAAAGCGATATTAAGCATCACACGCACAGACGAACGGACGGGCGGACTCCTGCAAAAAGGTCGCCCCCTGTGATGTCGTTCACTGTCGCCCCCCCCAAAAAAAGTTCGCCCCCCCCATGACGTCATATAATGTCGCCCCCAGTGATATCATACAATGTCTTCCTTCAAGTGTCGCTCTCTGTGACGTCACACAATGTTATCGCATCTTGCGGTAGAAACGTTACAAATTGAACTCTTTTGCCTGAGAGCTCGGAATTCGCTTCAGTCTCGGTGATGCTTGTTTGGTAAGTATTTGATACGATCTTCCTTGATTTCATTAAAATGTCTGCTCGTTGCAGTTGATTTATCTTGAGGCAGGTTATTGTGAGGCTGATCACTCGCATATTGTTTCGTGGTAATTTATTTTACCTAATGTAATATTAAGCCATGTTTAATAATCTTGCGATATTTATTAATCGTCACATGTTATGTTAATTCTCATTTCCCGTTAAATACCCGTGTTCCTTTTTCATTGGAGTGTTCCTGGCTCATCGACTGAGAATAGACAACGTCATTCTTGTCTGCCGCTCCTCGTCAGCGGGGTCTGACGTCACAAAACACGATGGTGTGACTCCTTCACGTTGTGGGTAGCCGTGTCTCATTTTACAACTACGAGTATATGGTTTTCTTGTCCTTCAACTTCACTTCCATAGAAGATGGCCATTTTGTGCACGATGGAGCTTCTTTGTGGTTCACCGCATGCAATAAGGTAACCGAACTTGCTATTCTTTAGCCTTATTTTCAACCAAGCTGGTAGATACTCCGTTTGTTGACGCCCTAGGCAATTGGAATGACTTAACCACGTTGTAACGAGGTTTGGCCTTAATTTTGTTACTTGACACCGACGCTCTACTGCGAGTTAGGAAATGATGTTCTACTATTTGAAGACCCGTTATATACCCTAGGTTGGTTAACGTATAACACCAGTGAAACTTACTTGGCTAACTCTTATCCATTTCTCATTTGTGCTCATAGCGTCCACGACACTTCGTTTTAGCGAGGATATAGCTGCGTGACTCACTCTTAGCCTCTAGAAATGGTTAAACCCGCATTTAAATACGTCAGCATTTACTGCGAGATGTCGGGCTATTGCGCCTAAGTACGGCCTACTCTCAAGCGGTTGTTTCAACTTGGTAGCTGGCCCATGTTTTGAAACTTTGCCGTGAGTTGGCTTTGCTGCACCAATCTCCGTATTTTTACGCAACTCTCATTACTGCCTCAGTCGGACGACGGAACGCCAACCTCTTCATTGTTCAATATTGTCCCCTTATTTAATTTCAATTGTAGTTTTCTTGTCTTGTTAAATTGCGATGTCTATCACCATTGTAAATCTATAGAGCAATCCAGCTCATCACCCCTAATAAATGTCACCCAATACTTTTGCAAACTGAAGCATGCCTTGGTAGAATTTTGACTATCATTAGTTTTAAGTTCTTGGTTTATTATTTTTGTTTCAAGTAATACGCTCCCTCTCCAAAGGATTCGTAGCGTTGGGCCCGGGACCTCAGCGCTAGGAAAACTAAAAACTCACTCCCCCCCCCTTTCAAAACTAAACCAAATCGCTACAACTTAACGCCCCTCGTCCCTGTCGACAATAGACGATATAGTTTTTGTGATGGGTTTCATGTGATGGGGTCACTCAGTCGTCGAAGTGCTTTGTGCGTGAATGAAAGAAGGCACTGATGCTGAATCAAATCTATGCAGCAGGTTAGTATTTCTTCCTGTGTATTGGCTGTAGAAAAAAATAAAGATAAAAAAACTAAGTACACACATATTGGTGTAAATAATGCAGAGTGTTCACAAATTATTCACCCTATAAAGAAATTAAATTAAATAAAAGAAAAATGAAAACAGATATTGAAAAACTGTAAAGTGTCAACTGTTTATTAACTTTAAAAGTTTTTTTTCCCAAGTTACTGGTGGTAATGGCCTCTCAAACCTCCACATGCGGGGTGCGGAGAATATCCAGTCGAAGATCCATTTATCCCCAAACATTTTTAAGCATATCTACAGATAACATGTTTTTACCCTGGTTTTTCTTGTGTGGTTTTATAAAGGATAGAGTACGCAAGAAAGGTAAATTGTGTGCAAGAATTACGAGACAAGATCGCCTAGGCAATAAAAACGATATCAGTAGATATGCCTAAAAACGTTTGGGGAGAAATCTATTTTCGACTGGATATTCTCCAAGCAACAAAAGGGGCGCATATGGAGGTTTATTATGATGCCATCATCACCAGAAATTTTAGGAAAAATTAATAAATTTTATTTAATAGTTGGCACTTTACAGTTTTTACCCAGTTCGAATCCGAGTAATTTCACCCGAACGAAATGCAAATGCATAATGGTGTCTTACTGCACATTATTTCTTGTGTAAGATTTTGGCAGTTAGCGTAGAGCCAATTTACCTTTTATACAGGGAGTTCACAAATTCACCCCATAAAGAAATTAAATTTAAAAAAAGCTAAAACAGATATTTCTTTATGGGGTGAAGTTGTGAACTCCCTGTATAAAGGTAAATTGGCACTGCGCTAACTGCCAAAATCCTACACAAGAAATAATGTGCAGTAAGACACCTTCACGTATTTGCATTTCGTTCGCGTGATATTACCTGGATTCGAACTGGGTTCGAACGAATCCATCAACACAACACTGCCAGACCACTTTTTTCCGGTATGACCACTCGTCCAGTAAGTTACCTTTATGCCAGTGGATGACTGGCCGAATCGGTAAAGGCAGTATAGCAGTTATCGGTTGATGGACCGGTTTACCAGTTGCGAGTCCCGATCGTGTTACTTGAATGAAACACAAGTGCGTAAAGTTGGTTTACTGTATTAAAATTATTTTGACCGTGTGATTTGTGCTGATGGTTGATTTCCAATTTAGCCTACCTCTTGACAAAATAAAGAGCGATTGAAGCATCAAACACCAAACATCAAAATTTTGATACAGAATTTTCGTCACTCCTTAGTTTTTTTTTTTAATTTGATCGCTTTATCTTTCATGGAAATTGTTTCATGAAAATCACTTACATTTTCTCTCTTATTCTTCATATAGGCCTTCACTTGTTTTATTAAATTTTTGTACGGTGTTGTATTTTTAACAGGGACGGCGCTAGAATCACTTTACTGGGGAGGCGGCAGTGGGGCAGCAATTTGAGCCAGCGGGGCGAACCGAAAAATTCTACTTTTGCAGTTCTAACCCCCCCCCCCCCGAAAAAAAAAGAAAAAAAGTAAAAATAACAATATTGCTATTCTTTATCACACCCAACGTTCTTAACTGTTTTCTACACCATTTTTTTTTGGAATAGTTTTAAATTCAGCTGAAAAAAGATGATTTTACAGCGGCCACAGTAACAATTAGACTCCATTGATGTGACTTCAAGTTCTTCATGTCGCTGTGAAAGAAACTAACATAGTTTTCTTAAGTAACCAGAAATTTCTTCGTTTATACGTTTGATTTTGATCTGATGGTGGGGGCGCCAGGGGGGCGGCCACAATTTTAGGGGGCGAGCGCCCCCTCCCCCTCCCTTAGCGTCGTCCCTGATTTTTAATACTGCTAAGTGAGCACAATTAATAAAAATGCAATTTTCGCCGAAATTTCTCTTGTTCTACAATTGAACAGCCACTCCAACTCCCTTATTTTAGTTTGTAGTAAAAAGCTAAACCCTTCACCCCCCTCCCCCCCCATTTCCTTTCAAATGCTATTATTATGGCATTAGGATGGTTACTGACAAGACTGTTGGGCCAAGGACTTAGTTTTAGTGTAGTATTTTGGCAACGTAAACTATACATTACAACACATTTAGAGATCTAAACGCAGCGCGCAGAACAATAGCAACAGTTGCCGCCATCTCCGACTCTGGTGCCATATATCTGATTCTGCAGAAGCAAGCACCATGCACATCTGCTTCGTGCTATTTTCTGGACATTCTTGGTTCGCTCACAAGTTTTATCTTAGAAAACTTTACCAGAAAACAATAAATGTACAAAGCCCAAACTTTCACCAAATAAACAAAATCCTTAGTAAACCTTTTACTAAACCTAAACTTTAACACGAACTTATATGCCTACACGATAAGTTTGCCAGAGAAAACTGTATGTTGGGCACAGTGACTGCCGAGGAAAGCCCAACCGAAAATGCCTAGGTGGAGTGTACCTCTGTGGAACAACGTAAAATAAACAAGTTGAAATTATGAACCAAAATTATAGCTAAGTGGTGCACTGGTACCATCCTAAAATAACACATATACAGTTTTAATGCCTTCAATTTGCTGTTAAATGGGACGGAAAGCCAATGGGCTCGAAATTGGTTAACGAAATACGGATGCAAACCTATTTACGTTGCCTTTTGGACTTATATGCAGACTGCTTGAGCGGGGAATCGAACCCACGACCTCTGAAATCAAAGGCCAAGGTCCTACCGCTAAGCCAGATTGAATTTGCTGCACATTTCCTGCGTGGCATTGCGTATCTAAAATAATGAATATTAGATTTTTTTTTTAAATGCAGAAACAGTAAGGCAACGGAAATCGGTGCGTATGTGTATTTACTTAACAGCAAATTAGGTGCTTTCACACTCTTTAGCTCTTTAACTCTCGTAAATAAAAAAAAATAGGAAAGTTAAAATCCATTGCACAGTATTTTATGCAATGAAAAGAAAGAATTTGAGATTTTAATACCATTTATTGCCAACAGATGACGTTGATAGCAAAGTGTGTTAACACAACTGTAGTTTAATAAAACTCGTGCAATATTCCGAAGTTACATTGTTGTCTTATTTGATCGAATGTTTATTCTTTTCAGGGAGAAATTAAGATACACTCCTACAAAATTAAATCAGTTAACACACTTTGCTAACAATGCCTTCTAGTGGTAAGAAATGATACTAAAATTGGTAAATTTCAAAGTCTTTCTTGTTAATGTATAAAATGCTGTGCAATGAATTTCTTCGTGTATCTGAGAGTTTCCAAAAAAGGACATTGCAATAAACCTTTTCCCCTTTAACAATTATGGAAGAAAGAGGAGTAACATTTTTTCTTTAAGGTTATCAATGCATCGACTCGTGATACAGTATAGCATATTACATTCAAGGAGGGTCCGTGCGCTCTCAAGACGTAAGGAGGGAACATTTCTTGTCGAACGAATGGGTGAAAAATTGCTCTTGATGACGTCCAGCCAACAAACTTTAAAAAAAAAAATTTTAAAACAGACAAAAAAGAAAAACATCAGGAATGTTTGGCAACCTTTTTCATAAACTGGTGCAGTAAAAGGCATAATTTTTTTAATGTCAAAGATCACGTAACATAGTATACTAAACGAATACACAAACGCTGCACGCATGCTCAGAAATCACCGTACCGACAGTGCAATACATTACCTCTAATGCGTATTTTTTGTTTCTAATTTTCAAAATACGAAACCGTGTAAAAATCTAGATCTGTACAACTATGGCTTCTTTTCAAATTTGAAGATTTTGGTAATTATTTTTCAAAATCTACAGCAAACTACCGTCCCTGATTTATTTTTGGTCCAAGCTTTAACTGCAAAACCTTGACACATTAATTAAGCATTAGTTTCATTTGAAAAAAAAATGTTTACACTAGCAACTAAGAATCCCAAATATGAAACTTGAAACCGGCGAAGTGGTATATAAAATGAAAGTGTAGTGTAGACGGCGTGTTTATACCACAGCATGAAATAATAATGCGCCTGCCTCTAATAGTTTTAGGATTCCTAGTTGCCACGGTAACAGAAGTCTCGAAACCGAAACCGTGTTGAATAAAGGAATGGGCCTAACCCTCGAACCCAACTGTTGTTAGCTGCTACTTGCGAAATTAAATCGCCAGGTAGAAATTAGCCCTAAACGTAAAAAATTAGGCCTAAACCTTAAAATTTACATAAAAGCTAACACGTTTTTAACCTACAATTTTTTTTTACTTAAATTAATTTATTTTGAGCCTTAAGTCAGCCGAAGCAATTTAATGCTTGTATGGCTGAACCGGTTCAGTTTTGAACTTTACCAGGCTTTTGGAGAAGATGAAGTATCCGGTAAAGGGAGGTGCCAACCCGGGAATTCGATCCAGGAAACCTCCGATCATCGTAGGGGCCGAAAGATTGTCCAGAATTGGCCAGAATAGTTCCCTTAGCCACTGAAGGAGCATGGTAGCCTCTCACGCTACCCTAGCCGGCAGTCCTGGCGGGGACTTGGCTAAGGTCCCCTTCCGACAAGATCTGCAAACTTCCAGCAACCAAGCTGAGCTCTCTCACAGCTCAGCCACGATGATTGTGGTGGTTATTACTTTTAGATTATATAATAGAGATCACTTCTGCATTGCATGATAGTGGTGCGTGCCTCAACATTTTCGTTTGTGGAACTGTCAACTGCCTTATTGGTTTGTAGTTAAATGCCTCATTATTAATTTTTTAATATACGGATTACACTTTGCACAGCAGTTGCTGCAAACAATGTTAGAATTATTGCAAGAATAATTATAACAGCGGTTGCTATATTATATATACTGTTTTATTTTTAGTCGGTGGCGAGGGGTGAGCCGAAATCTTTAGTGTGGGCTGTGAAAATAGACTACAAATAATTAAACAGAAACTAAATGCTGGAGCAAACGAAAGCCTATTAAAATATTACAAGTAGCTTAGGCCTATACTTGAAAAAAAAAAGCTAAATTAAGAAAAAGGCCAGCAAAGAGCACACCAAAAGGCAAAGAGCCGAATTTAGCCAAGTGAATTTTGCTCCCAGATTTGTTAGCATCAACA
>JAHWFP010007129.1:0-18902 GCA_023313725.1 Lithobius niger
AAAAAAAAACAGGGTATGCTAGAACGGTGGATTACAAGTACTACGATGATCCTAACGACCTGGTCAGGAGATTGAGGCTTTTGTACCGATCAACCGAAGCGGAGCACGATGGTCACTGGAACGAGATGATTGAAATTTTATCAGAATTGGAACGATGATGCGTCATCACCACTTGTGAAAAAAATATCGCTTATCAAAATTTAGGTTTAGGTTAAAAACTGTTTGTGTAATAAAAAAGCAAGCAAGATGAAGTTTTGCGTGAAATGTAAACGCCACACATCTAACCAACCCAAACCTCCTATTATTTCAATATCGAAAAATAACAGACGCAGTAAACAGCAGCAGTGTTTTGTGATGTTTGTGGAAGCAAAAAATCTTCCTTTGTTAAATCTGGGGAGGGTATCGTAAATAAACTGATTGACCATTTACCCACAGAATTACATTTGCTGGTGTATCAATATTGTGGGCCTGGAACAAAACTAGAAAAGAGATTAGATAGAGGTGATAAAGGAATAAATGAACTGGACGAGGCGTGTAAAGATCACGATACTGCCTACTCGAAAAGCTCAGATTTAAACCAGAGGCACGTTGCCGATGAAATTATAATGTCTAAAGCTCGAAAAGTACTCAAGGATCCTTCGGTTTCTTGGAGAGAAAAATTAGGCGCATCGATCGTTAAAAAAATAATGAGAACAAAAATAAAGTTCGGAATGGGAAAAAAAAAACCAAAATGGACCAACTCGTAAACGAACTTCACAAACCAACGAAATTTTCTGCGATGGAAGGTGATTGTACTGGGCCTAAACGACCTAAGGCAGGCTGACTTGGTGGAGATGATACCGTACGCTAAGCTAAATAAAGGATTTACTACCTACTGACTTGCATTACGTCATGTCCAAGTTTGCTTGGGCCATTCCTTTTAAATCTAAAACCGGTCTAGATGTTACCGAAGCTTTCAAGAAGATACTCTCAGGAGTGATCGCGCTCCAACCCCAAACACGAAAGGGAGAAAGCAATACAAGAATACAATCATAAATACAAATAACTTCAATGCAAATCTTCACCTAAGTAGAACTTTCTAAATCTTCTAAAGATTCATCTTGTGGCAAACCCACTACTCCGTCTTCCCAATTAATCCTTAATACTTTGTCAATACTTCACGAAGTACGAATTCTTCAGGGGGGAATATTGCCCGGAGTATAAAAACAACCTTCTGATCGGGTCTTCATCAGTCGGCAAAAATCGCACTGTAGTGGACTATGCGATGAATATTGTGCTATGCCTAGAAATTTTTACTGGTAGATTTCTGGTTCCTCTTAAACACCTCTCCCGAGACAGAACGAAAGGCGAGTAGACAGACCTCCCCAAATCCAAACGTTGCTAAATCATCAGTACCCTATGACCAATGAATTTAGACCGAAGTATAGGCATAAAGCTGTAGTAGACAACTACTGAACTAACTACTGAAATCTCTTCCTGCTTCACAGATGAGCAAAAGTTTAATAATGTTTGAGTGTAACTTCGTCAAAAACTGTGACATGCGTCCCTATCATGTGTTATGTAACCTCACAATAATATCTTCTTCATGGGTGTTCTTCATGACTTGCATCTGTATCTTGTAAGCGAATCTATGCCCTGTTAAGCTAAAACGAGATGCAGGACATGACACGCAGTGTTCGCGCCTACACAATTTCTAGTGGACAAATGTGTTGTACAGCTCTTCGTGATAAACTTCCATCAGCATGCTGTAGCATAACAGATCGTACTTTTCCATCTCTTCCTTTTGTTAACTCCACTACCCGAGCTAATTTCCATCTCCCCTTGGGTAACTTTTCTTCTATTTGCAGCACTACGTCATGCAGCTGAATAGGATCCTGTTGGCTTGTTCTCCGACGAACTTCAT
Organism: Lithobius niger; assembly: GCA_023313725.1. Taxonomy (NCBI): domain Eukaryota; kingdom Metazoa; phylum Arthropoda; class Chilopoda; order Lithobiomorpha; family Lithobiidae; genus Lithobius; species Lithobius niger. Next base: position 1,904 of record JAHWFP010007129.1, read on the forward strand.
GCGCAGTTCGGAGTTGCAGCAAATAGTCACGACGCCATTGATTCCAAAACTTCTTCATTAATTGTCCCCGATATCTCCATCTTCTAATCAACTGTGGATTTGTGGGAACGTCAGTGTGAAACAACAAACTATCGGTTAAGCAACCACCCCTTTTCCCAAGCAGAAAATGTGCAGGCATTAGATATTCAGCATCAGAAAAATCCTCTGTAATAACCGTTAAAGGGCGATTATTGACAATTGCTTCTATTTCCGTGAGTACAGTATACAATTCATCTGCAGACAACATAGCTGAGCCTAAAGTGCGTCGTAAATGATATTTTACCATCTGCACCATTCTTTCATAAAATCCACCCCACCATGACGCTCTTGGGGCTATGAATTTCCACTCGATCCCTAGGCCAGTCACCACCTCTTGTAGCTGAGTATCACGTAGCCAAGCACAACTTTCTCTTAACAAACGATCCACCTTGTGAAATGTTTGTGCATTGTCACTGTACACTATTCGACAACCACCCCTTCTGGCCACGAACCGTCTAAAGGCTAAAATAAAATTTGCTGTACTTTGGGACGCAACAAGTTCTAAATGCAATGCACGAGTCACTGCGCAGGTGAACAGACATATATAAGCCTGGGCTATTCCATCATGCGTCTTGACTGCTACTGGTCCACAGAAATCTACCCCCGTAGAAAAAAAAGGACTTGTTTCGGTAACTCGCTCTTCTGGCAAAGGTGCTTCCATCTCACTTGCTGGCCTGGCATTCCACCTTCTACACTTCATACACCCATGTATGGCTTTGCGAACCGCCTGACGACCACGCAAGATCCAAAATTCGTTTCTGAGACATCCAAGTGTACTTTGAACTCCTCCATGCAAGATTCTAATATGCCTGTCTCGTATAAGCAAATCCACCAATCCTCCACCTTTCAAGAGAAAAGGGTGTTTCTGTTCTTCTGAAAACTTTGCAAATCTGAGTCTTCCACCTAAACGAATAAATTTCTCTTCATCCAAAAAGGGCTTAAATTGATAAATGCAAGAGTCCTTATTTACTTCTTTCTGAGTCGATAAAGCTTTAAATTCATTGGCAAAGGTTTGTACTTGAATTATAGCAATCCAGTATCTCTCAGCAGCTTGAAGCTCAGTAAAGGTTAGCCATGGGGTTTTCCTTTTAGTTGCGTTACGACAGTTACTACAGAAACGCTTAATCCAGGCAGTAATTCTGGTTAATCGGTGCCAGGAACTAAAATCATCCGATTTCAACAACGGTTCAGAACAGAGATTTAGCTGTACAGCAACCATAGAATCTTCTTCCTGACTGATAGCAACTAACTCTTCTTCCTGTAATGAAGACGGACATCGGTTCCAGTTATCTTGGGGCAAACTCAGCCATGTGGGACCATGTAACCATTCTTTGTTCCGCATTAACTTGGGCAAGCTTTGTTCCCTGGTAACTATATCAGCAATGTTTTGCTTGCTACTACAATAATTCCAGCTGCCTTTGTCCCTTGTAGTCGACTGAATTTCTTGCACTCTACGAGCCACAAACAACTTCCATCTGGACGGAACATCTTCTATCCATTTCAAGGCCACCTTTGAATCAGACCAAAAAAATTGCTCAGCTTGCTCACACTTTAAGACTTGAGTAATACTGGCTGATAGACGGCTTCCAATTAGACACGCCAAAAGTTCCAACCGAGGTATACACATAGGCTGAATAGGGGCTAATCTAGATTTGGCCGTCACAAAGCATGTTTGGAACTGCTCCCTTCCTTTTGTAGGAAATCGAAAGTACACTACAGCTGCATACACCCGTGGTCCAGCATCGCAAAAGGTATGTATCTGGAACCCTTCTAAACTACTGACTTGAAGCCATCTTGGAATCCTGAATTCAGTCACGTACTGCATCTCTTCTTTCCACTGTACCCAACTGGCTAACAACTTGTCTGGCATGACTACATCCCAATCAGCCTTTAGCCTCCATAAGTCTTGAAGAAGACGCTTGATAATTACTACAAAGGGCGCCAACAGCCCCAACGGGTCAAAAATTCGAGCAAGAATTCCCAACAAACTTCGTTTGGTACAAGAGTCGACCTTGATTGCTGCTATCAACTCTGCATGACGAAAACTAAATTCATCAGTTGCTGTATCCCAGTTCAGTCCCAGCACCTTAACCTTCTGTTCTCCTGTCTCCTCTGCCGGCACTAAACCATCAGAAATCCATAATTTCCAAAGATTGTCATCATTTGTGGCCCATTTGGTAAATTGCATGCCGCCCTTCAGCATAAAATCGTGAATTCGTTTAGAAAGCAAATAGGCCTTTTTTATAAACTCTTCTCCTGATAAGCAGTCATCAACATAAGCATGATCAGCTAAATGCTTACTAAATTCTTCGTCACTCAAGGGATGGGTACTTGCATGAAGACGAATAGTCGCTGCTAGCAAAAGCGGGCTGGCCTTCATCCCAAACAGCACACTAGTCATTCGAAATACTCGCAGGGAAGGTTGAGTACCTCGTTTCCAAGGGCTGTCCGTCCACAAGAATCTTGTGGCATCTCTATCTTCAGGGTGCAGTCTCACTTGCAGAAAAGCTTTGGACAAATCAGTGGTTATTCCAATCTTGTGCCACCGAAAACGAAGCAGCAATTCAAAGATAGATGGGTTGAGACTTGGACCTGCATGTTGACAACTATTCAATGAAAAACCACCCTCAGGGCTGGAAGAAGCATCAAAAACTATGCGAATCTTCGTAGTAGCTCTATCTTCTTTAACAATGGCATGATGAGGCATGTAATAAACTGTTGCATTATGATCTTCCAAACTTACTTCTTCTGCATGACCATTCTGGACGTATTCTAACAGCGCCACTTTATAACGTTCAAAAAACATAGGGTCCGTTTTAAGCTTCCAAAGTAGCTTACGCAATCTTTCTAATGCGACATCAAAATTCTCAGACAGTTCCAACTTGTGTTGATTCCAAGGAATACGAACTTGATAACGGTCCTCTTGCAATGTGCTCGTTTCATGAAAAAACTTGAGAACTTCCACCTGTTCTAACGTCTGTGGTGATCTGTCTTCCTTGGCCATGATGCCACTACTGTCAAGCTCCCACATTCGTGCTAAATTATTTTGCAAAGACGGATCCTCTTCCTTTGAAGTAGCTACACACATTGACAAGGAGTGTGGTACCAAAGGACCATGCATCGGAGTGCTACCTTGCAACATCCAGCCAAAAACGCTTTGGGTAGACATGAGTGCTGAACTCAATTTCTTCATTTGGACAGTCATTACTCGCCAATATTGATCAGCACCAATCAGAACATCAACCGTTGCAATTTCCCCAGGTCCCATCTTCTGATTCCAACTGTATGTGCGGTTATCCCGTAGAAACCTCTCCACCAAACTGGTTTCCCAAATCTTGACACCGTGACAAATTTCCGGTACTTCTAAAGCTGACAACTTTAACTGCACTCCATTGCCGCCAATTAGACAAAAGGAAATCACTTTGCTTCTTTGCTGTTTTTTCATGCCTCCAAAGGAACGAATGAGAGTGTCTTCTTCCCCTTCAATAGTTAAGTTCAGTTGCTCCACCAGTCGAGAAGAGATAAATGATCTTTCAGATCCATTGTCCACTAAAATTACTATCTCTTTAGTCCCTCCAGAATGCTGGATCCAAACTCGTATCGTTTGCAAAATTGAAACCATCTTAGATCCACTACTTTTTGACAAGGATGTGGAAGCAATTAATGCAGACTGCGACGTATCGGATTTAATTCCTTTACCACTTGGCACCACCTTTTCCTTGACACCTCCAGAGACTGGTTCAAGGGGAACTCGACTGTGGATTGCAGGAAGGGCAGCTGAAGGAGAGGTGCGCTTCTGGCATAAAAGGGTATGATGCCTGCGAGAATTGCAGACTCGACAAATGATTCGCTGATCGCAGGAACTAGCAAAATGATTAGAATTCTTTAAACAACGGAAGCACCTACGAGAGGCCATTAGGGACGCACGACGTTCTTCTATAGTCACATACTTAGGGCAAGACATGGATGTATGCGAATTAGATTCATTGCAAAATACGCAATAAGGTCTACGACTAGGCATATTAGTAGAGGCCTCATCTGTGGTAAGCAACGCTGAAGCTGAAGCTCTTGAAATTTCCTTCTTGCGACCACTATCGACTGCAGAAGCTCCTTCCTTGAATTGTGAGGCACCATAGGTAAGTTCTATACCCTTCAGTTCGTCCTTAACAAATTCAACCATTAGTGACAAATCATAAACAGCAGCTCCATTGTTCTTGCGATGCCATTCACGAATAACAGGGTTTGGCAAACACTTCAGCAAAATCGGGCACAGTAACGCTCCCATGCTAGACACATCTTGACCAAGCACTTCCAAAGACCTGATATGCTTCTGAAAATCTTCAACTAATCTTCGTAGCTCCACTGCATTGTCCATTCGAGTGACTTTCTTCAAATCCCACAATTGACGTATGTGTTCAGCAATTAATAATTGTGGGTCACCATACTTTTCTTGAAGCAGCTTCCAAGCAGTATCATAATTGGCCTCTGTCAGTGATAAACCGGCAATAGTCAAACTTGCAGATTCCTTTAGCAGGCCCCTCAAATAATTAAACTTGTCAATTTTAGCCAAGTCGGTGTTTTGGTCAATTCCTGCAGAAAATTGGTCGGAAAATCTTTCCCAATCCGAAACTGTTCCATCGAACTTGGCAATCTGCAGCTTGGGCAATTTGGCAAACTTGGTTGTCCTGGCAGCACCGGTTAATGCAGCAGCGGGTTGCACCGCAGGGTTACTCTTCAAGAATCTGTTTGCTCGGATTTTAGCATCAATAATGATATCATTGAAAACATCATTGTTTGTCACTTCAGCAGCTACTTCACCGGCCGGACTAGCAACTTCCAATTGTTCATTTATTAACAATAGCGCTGCCTCCTTCACCTGAATCTTTTCAAGCAATGTTTCGACTAACAATCTGTCAGCATCAGCTATTACCCGAGTTAATTTGTCAAACAACCTAGATAAAATAGGGCGTCGAGCCGCACGACTATTTTTTAACTGGGCTAGCTCCATCCTTAAATTATGCAAGTAACAGTAACATAAGCAGTCAAACCTTCTATCAAACAAAGAAACCACCAACTAAACGAAAGAAATTCACATTCGAGATTCGCCCTTCCCCTAATGGGAAAGGCAAATCGGATGCCGCACAAGCGACACTACCTCTAAGGGGGTAAGGCGAAAGGAACCTTAACGAACCACAACCCTCACCCACCTGCCGACAAAAGAACTTACGTGCGTCTTCCTTGGTTGTTCCCGGGTTTCGGCACCATGTCCAGAAATCGGCAAAGTGGGAGAGCAAAAGTATTAGACTGAAGAAGAGCTAATTTAGGTTGGGGGTTGGGTGGGGCTTACAAGCTAGGCAGCCTTCTACATAAGTTGCCCTGCGAGGTGTAGCGATTATCTTGCTAGCTAATAAGGCAAGGCTACGTTATCCTCGGCCCTTACACTACTTACATCTAGGGTGGACTTAGGTTCGTGAGGGTAAGAGATTTACATGGCTTCTGAAAACAAGAGATTAGTAGCAAACAAAATAAACTTCACATCAAGAGAGAAGGCTTAAAAGTAACCCTAACCCAAAAGGCAGAAAAAAGGGTTAAGTGAGGCTTAACCCTCCTGTTAAGTCACCCCCCTGAAAGGAAGAAGGCAGGCCATTTGATGAGATGCTGCTGGATCGCTGCCAGCCGACGAAGTGATTTTATTTTAGCAGAAATTTAGCAGTACAATTCTAACAATACACAACTTTCACATCCACGTGAATCACGAGCAATTTCTAATCCAGCGACCTCTTACACAGCTAATCTTATTACCAAACTACATGACAAAGTCCCACTGACAAACCTAAAACCCCAATAACAAGTTCACCTGAGATAAATTGCAGACGTATTAATAAAGGTCCATGGTACGTTACTTAGCAACAGTTCAAGTCGCCGCCTTAAGCCTGCTACCGAACTTCGAATTAAGGTAAGGAATTGTTTCTAATTTTTATGCACAATTAGCTAAATTACGAATGCCTTATCGTTCACAACGGCAAACTTATTATTGAGCAGTAGGACATCATTATCCTTAACATCTAAATTAAACGTCGCAACCAAAACTTAAATGACGCGGCTTTCCCTCACGCAAGATTTGCGACAGATCGCCCCTAAAAAATTACAAGTCGATTTAGGTAGTGAGTTCTACAATAAAGACTTCAAAGCGCTACTTAGGCGCCATAACATCAACATGTACTCTACATACTCTGAGAAGAAAGCAAGCGTGGTTGAACGCTTCAACAGAATGCTGAATACTCGAATATGGAAAAAATTCACCAGGCAGGGGAATTACAAGCAGATACACATTATCGACGATTTGGTTTCGCAATACAATGACACGGTTCATTCCACCACAAAACTGAAACCTAGGGAAGTAACCAGACGTCACGAACCGTTGCTGAAACGAACTAGCCCTAAACAACTGCTAAAGAAACCCAAGTTCACCGTAGGAAATAAACTCAGGATTTCTAAAGTTAAAAAAATCTTCGATAAAGGATATTTGTAAAATTTTACCAACGAAGTATTCACGATCCGTAAAGTGCAAAAAACCCAACCAGTTACATATCTTTTGAAGGATGAGTCGGGTGAACCGGTGTTCGGAAGTTTCTACAAACAGGAAATTCAAAAAACCCAAGTTCCAGATTTATTTCTGGTGGAGCAAGTATTACGCAAAAAGAGGGAAAAAGATGGAAAAATGCTTTATTACGTTAAATGGAAGGGCTATGACTCCAAGTACAACAGCTGGATGGATAATATAGATAGTTAAACCTGAATTCACGTGCCCGTAAGCTAGCGTACCGACTGCATCGTCGCAGACCCATCTCTTGTCGTCGTAGGGACTGAAAGCCATCTTGTTGCTGGTGAGGGTTTTTAGTTCATGCGCCATCGAACGAATGTAAGACCCCAGAGTTCTCACGACGCTATTATTGAACAGCTCATTCTTGTACATTTCGTGCACCACTTGTGCTGTTTTTTAATGCCTTTGCAAGCCATTTTGTTCTTCCCACCCGATTGTAAAACGCTGTAGAGCTTTGACTTTAAACCTACAAACTCTGAAATTGGGCACCCTGCGCTCTCGTCTTTCATCTTCCCCAATACTTTTTTGTTGATGTTGGAGTGTAGAAAATGTTCTTTGGGGTAGTCTGATGTGTCGAATAACGACCATCTTCGTCCAGATCCTGGTAAATATTGTTTCTTTCGAATAACACAGACTATCCGTAACTGTGACTAGGAGTTTACATCTCTCCGGTCCGTACTTTTTCATCATGTGGTCGTAGTGAAACCGGTATACTAGTAACTTTGACAATTCCAAGACGCTAAAACCAACCACGATGGGCTTGTTCAAGATGATGTTTGCGGGCGTCTTTGTAAAAATTACCAAATCCTCACTTAGAGTAGTGAAACTCATGGTGCGTGGGTGAGACGCATACTTGATGGCTTTCTCTTTTGTTGTTGCTATCAAGACGTTGTTTCTCTTGTGCTTGTTCTCTATAGTCCTACCAAATATGCTGTTATTCAACAATTTGTAGAGGTTTTTGTCAAAATCGTTAGTATCCACTTGCCGTTTCTCGTTATTAAACTCGATGTAAGGTTTCAGCCAAGGCGCTTGCTTAAACCTGATCGCTCTGTGTATTTTCTTGAGAACCATGCCGAGGGAAAGGTAGTATTTCAAATTCCTATAGTGCACCATGAACTTTTTCTTTGAGAAAAGGTTAGTGGTTAGCTTTAGGCCTTGGCTGTACGTTAACCGCAAGTCCTCGATTGCCCGACGGTTGACAGGAGAAATTATAGACTTTGTGATTTTCATGTGCTCGGGGGCTAGCGGAAATCATTGTGCGATGCATGAAGCATCTCTGGGTATTCCAAACCCACTTCTAATATCAACCCCGTATCACTCTCGTCTCCGTACTTGTCGAAATTTATATCTGTAAGCTGGTCTTCCGGAACCCATTCGTACTCTCCGGTAGGTAAATACTCGCACATTACAGAACCGTACAAATTGTTGAAGTCCAAAAATATGATGTAAGAATTCTTTTTATCAGGGTCGAAGGTAGCTGGTATATAAGGGTTGTTGGCTTTAGCGTATCTTCTAGCTATAAACGAGACACCGCCTCTTGTACCCTTTTCCACCATAAGATGCATGTAAATGTTAGTACAGAGATACAAAGACACTCCCGTCCTCTTGAGCACCGCGTCCCAAGATAGGGAGGGTCTAGAAATGTAATGGGAGGGGTCCAATCCATAACTAGCCAAACTCGTCGCTCTAAAGTTTTCAAACACATCGGCTAAAAGCCCGACATCCGTCCACAAATACAGGTCGTGGTAATCTCCAAACGTTTTGCATTTGCCTAAATCCCAAATCTTCATCACGTGTTGATAAGATTCAGAGCAGATCGCTCCTTTCAACAACGAGGGAAATGCCGACATGGGCGGTAAACACTTCTCCTCAAACACTTCCACATTTGTGAGGTATTCGTATGGAAACATCCTTTTTTGCCGAAGACCTCGTACGAGTTCTATGGATTCACCTTCGAAAAGCTTGTCCATGATGCTAAAGCAATTTAAGTTCGAACCTAGAGTTTCCAACGATGGCGTCATAAACGCTTGACTATCTATGAAAGTAAAAGCGCCTAATTTCATGCTGCTGATTCTTTCCTTGTTCTTAGCGATGATCCTGACATTATGCAGAGCCTTCAAATCTTTAAACGAATTCAGAACCTTCACCATGAAATGACTGTCGTATTTTTCGAAATTATGCATAATAACCGCTATGTTTTTGTTCAAAGTGTAAGCAAAGTTACACTTGCTGTGTGCGGCACCTCTAAATTCACCGGTGATGTGGTCATGATCTCGTACTTTTGTAAACCCGTTAAACTTTTCTTGGGGTGGGGTAAAAGCTCCTTGTTTGCAGATATGGCATACCGCAGCTTCTTTGTACAGCAACCACTGCTTCTTGGTTAAACGTTTTATTCGTTGCTTGTGGGAATCCACGTAAGCCATGATCTTTTTCTGCTCCTCTAATATAGATTCGAAGAAAACTTGCACACAGTCTACTCCTCTGTACAACTTTTTGGAAAATACTCCACCTAAGTGGTCAACAATCAAGTAGGCAAAACTGCAAGGTTGGTGTATGTGGTTAACTCTGGTGTATGTATCGTTTCCATTGCAACTGGAGACTGAGTGCAGTGCCACTTCAAAGTCCACGTAAGCTACGTACAACCTTTTGAGCTCGTTCTTGAATTTTTAAACTGGATAACGTCATTGTCGGGCAATGAGGTCTTTTGAAACGGAACTCCCTCGCAAGAAGGAAGGTGATAGTTTTCATACCTGAAACGATTTCGAAAACCGTGTAAGCAATGCCTGCAAAAATACTTCAAGCGCTTGTTGGGGTTGAAACTCGCGATGAATTTGTCGAAGTCTTTTATCATCACGTAGTGTCCGTTGAGAAGAAGCAAGTCAACGTGATGCTTACTTTCAACTAAGGAACTCATGCAATAAACGCAAGTCTCGTCATCCTTGAAACCAAAAACAGATACCGAAATGTTGTTGGCATTTTCGAACGCCGCGATTTTGGATAAAGGAACGGGGTCCAACACACCAACGACTAACTCGTGCGCACGAGACAGGTAATGTTTCGTATCCCAATCATGTTGCGAAGATGGAACGGGGTGTATACTAGCCTACACGGACCACAGAAAACATCTATCATCTTCACTACGCACATTGACCAGTATATCGGGACCTAGTTTGAGGTTGTTGGGGAGTGCTACGTAACCTTTCCCTGCAAAACGTCTATAAATTCCAACGCATAGTTCGGTGTACACGCATTGCTTGACAACCCATCCACTTCCTTCCACTGCAAACTGTCCAATACTATGCAGAATCTTGTTCGACATTTCCGAAAGAACCTCCTTGCTCTCCACCCTGACCATGTTGGAGTTAAAATAAGCTTTAATAGTTTCCGTATTATCCGTCGCTTTTTCGAAGAGAGTGCATAATCCAATTTGAGCCTTTATGTTTACCATAAGACTTCGACATTGTTCTAAAATGTTCCAATATTTGTCCTCGTACTCTTCCAACAAAATCAAAGGCTCGTAGTGCATTTCATCCTGCGTAAAATCCCGCTTGAACTTAAGAAGCATCTGTTGAAAGCATCACGCATGAGATCAAACCCTCCTAAATCCAAACTGAACGGCCTCACCTTGAGCTCGGTATCGTCAGTCACCTCTGTCTTGGCTTTCAAATCGTCAATCGTGTAGGACAAGGCCCAGTCGATTCTGGTATCCTCTATTATAGGTACGACTAGAGATCTGACGTTGTTTACTACCAGGTTGAAATTTGCCGGTATTTGAGAAATTATTCCTTCCTTTAACTGGGGCATGAGTTTAGGAAAAGACAATTTAAGTCTTTTTTTGAAGACTCACCAATTTCCCTTCCAAGTTGTTTTATAGCCCCTCCACACTTATGCCGTTTATACGCGAGACTGTCCGAGTAAGTCTCACCGCACGATTCGCAGGTTACGTTACATTTTCCGTCGTGATGCCCTTCGTGCCTCCATGTATATTTGTTGTTCCTGAACGTCTTTTCGCAGTATTGACATAAAAAAATCTCATTGTCAGACATTGAAAGCTCTCGTTTTTTTCTTCGGTCAATCATCGTTGGTCCTTTTTTTTTTATCTTCCGAAACCGTCTCTTCGTTCGTCGGAAGAGACGAATGTGAAATCCTGGTGTGAACCGTAGCTTTTGCCAAATCGGGGAAATACTTCCACCAAGTTTCGCAGGAATATGCACATCCAAACTTGATTTTTTTCAAGCATGATCATTTTTCCATCGCATCGGTCATTGTGTGCCAAAACTTCATTGTAGGAAGAAACGAGTCCTCCACAATCGAGACAAGTAAAGTTTAACACGCAAGGCTTCTCCAAATGACTTTCCACCTCTTCTCGTGATAAAAACTCAACTTTGCATTTCTTGCACTGGAACCTCGAGACCACCTTGTACTTGGCAGCCATAGCTGATATGAAGACTTACAGAATTATCCGCGGCTTTTATACCCGTTCCCAGAAGGTTTGTATCAACACGGTAGAAAGTCACACCCCTCATCCATAAAACTTGTGAAAAATGCTCCTCAAACAACAACACTTTAGAAAACAAAAAACCTCAAAAATATTCAAATAAGAAGGAGGACGCAACGAGAAAGTTACACGCCGAAAAATGCGCCCCAAACAGCAACAGTTTTAAAAAAAAACCCAAAATATTAGTAACCCTCCACCTGCAGAAGGGAAGGAGGGGGGCAGCAGGGGGGACTGGGGGACTGTTCAAAAGGGCTTGTATTCTACCATTTTATCTACTACTAATAATGACCATAAGCAAGTGTTTTGATAACACAGGACTCGATCCAACGTTTTCGATCTTGAGTACTCAAAGACAGTTTATTTTGTGTAATATTGAAAATGTGGTGTTTAAAACTTCGGATTGCTGTTTGTTCGAAGGAGAAATATGCATGATCATAAAAACACGAAAGAAAATGGTCTGACGTGATTGTATTTTGTAGTACACTCTTCTTTACCGACCTTCTTCCATTTACCATCAAAAGACAAAGTATACAACTTTGACTTGAGACAATAAACGTATCTATCGGCAGTGCCGGACATTCATCTTTCATGACTCCGGGTTGTTTCTTGTTATATTCACTATACAAAAAATGATCTACAGGATAACTACACGTGTCATAAAGATGAATATCAGCTAACATGTCCGCGTACAGATCAGGTGTAAAGATCTAATAGATAAAAGAATCAGTATCGGACGCTAACAAATGAACATTCGATGCATATTTACGCTTCACATGGTCATAATGGAATATGTGCATACATAATTTGGACTGTTCCAAAATAACGGCACCAATGTAAATAGGACGGTTTAACACAATTTTCTTACGACGTAACTTAAACATAGTGAGGTCAGGCGCTAATATATCAAAATATTCGACTATAGGCTGTTTCATGAGCTTCAGAAAACGAGATTCGTCAGTTTGATATCCACATGCTTTCTAATGTTTTTCATGCTCTTTCTGAAAATAATATTATTCATGGCCTTATAGGTAGTGTGTTCAAAGTCTGTTATAGCAGCAACACGTTTAGCCGTGGTGTAATCGATGTACGGCTTCAACCAGGCTTTTTCAGTGAACCTAATAGCTTTGTGGACTTTAGTGACTACAAGTCCTTGCTAAATGTAGTAGATAAGGTTTTTGTAGTAACAAATATATTTCTCACGCTTCATGAGATGAGGGACCAATTTCCGGGTGTCAGCGTGGTTATTGTGTTGATCACTTAGTTTCTTATTAAATGGAGAAAGCATTTCATCAGTGATGGTTATATTCTCAGGTGCTAAGGGATAATCAGAATGGTTGTCATGAAACGAATCAGGATAATTCAAATCAATCATAAGCACATAACCAATGTAAGAATCAGCGGTCAATGACATTAAAGTTGATAATAAATCTTTAAGTTCATTATCATTCAACCAACAGAAATCGGAATATGGTAAAGGTATACCCAAACAAAACCCATAGAGATTGTTCTCATCCAAATAGATAATGTAACGTGTATCTACACTAGGATCATAATCACGTAATAAGGGGTTATTTGCTTTAGCACACTGCTTCGAAATAAGTCACACACCACCTTGAATTGAACTTTCAAACATCAGGTACATGTCCGGGTCTGTTAGTAACTGCAACGTCTCACCAGTCATGTGTAAAGAAGCGTCCCATGATAAACCAGGTAATATAAAGTAATGACAAGGATCTAATTTGTATTGCAACAAACAAATTTTCCGGTAATTCTCAAAGCAGTCGGCCAATAAACAAGCATCAGCCATAACATATAAATCATGATAGTCACTTAAAGAAGCACATCCAGCATCAGACCATACAGTAACTGCATAATTGTAATGCTCATCGGTGATATCTTCCCCAGTTAGAACAGAATAAAACACTTCTTTCGGTGGTAAAGAGACCTCGTTAAACCTACCAACGCTATCTACATACTCGTAAGGGTAAAGACCTGTACATGTGAGGAGATGCGATGTGGTAGGGAATACTTCCTTCAGGATTGGAAAACAATCTATCGTTTCAACCAATGTACTTAGTGATGAAGACAAAAATTGGAATGAATCGAGAATTTGAAACTTATCCCCAACACGCAACGCAGTAAAATGCTCAGTATTCTGAGGTAACACGTATGCATTTTCCTCCCAAAATATGGTAAGTCCAAAGTTAACAAATGTGCGTCATTGTTCTTTAAATTATGGAAAAATATAGGTAGTGTATTATGAAACTTATAGTATAAATTACATTCTGATGTACAGCTCCTCTGAAATCATAGTAATATGGCAATGGTCTCTTACCCTAACATCAATGGGTGTACATTTCTTTCACAAATGTGACAATGCAAAGCAGTTGAAAAAGCCTTAGTACATCATCGGTGATTGTCATAGGTACAAAACGTTGTTTGAATTCATTAACATAATCCCAAAGTAACAAAAGATTATCAAATAAATCGGTTACACAATCTGCGCCACGATAGAAACGTTTTGCGTGAACTTTACCGTCATAGCTACAAGTACATAAGCATAGCCACATGGTACGTGCAAATCTGTCTTATGTGTAAAGGATTGTGAAGGATCAGGTCTACAAGTACATAACTTGGCTGAAACAGACTCAAAAACAGCATATAAAACAAATGGATGATGGAGCCTACGGTCATACCTAGTAAACTCCATTACACGATTATCTGGCATTTCAACATGTTGAGGTTTCATTGTTTTACACAACAACAAATGATCATCTAATAACGATCTTAAAGGGAATGAACACATACAATAGGGAAACACAGCCCGATCTTTGTTAGTACTAACCAATCTGTTAAAATGCTTAATGAGACAGTCATGACAGCCTTCGACGAGGAGTACCATACTTCTGGACATCCAGCACGTTTACTTATGTAAAGAGGGAAGACATTCTTATCCTCATAGCCATATACATAAATTGAGAAGGTATTTTGGTTCTCAAATTTAGTAATTTCACTGATAGGAGTTGTGAAAGATATACCATTCAAGTCAAGTTCATTAACGTAAGGTGTATAATGACTAACTCTATCAGGGTTATGTTCAGCCGGATGTAAACCCGCTAGTACAGAATACAAAAAACATTTATTATCTGTACACTTAACATTAACGACGGCATGTTTACCAACCAAAGACTTATCGAGTTTAGTCACACCGCATCCGCCAGTATGAAGAATATATCGACTTACATGAACATCAAAGCGTTCAATATTAACAACTACCCAACCAGACCCTCTTTTGTGGAATTTGTCCAGTTGGTGTAAAATCTTCTCAATGACAGCCAGGATTTCATCCTCAATGTCGGTAGGTGATACCAAAGGGCAGGTCATACTACATAAGTAAAGCGGCATCTCTAATCTTGCACCATCTATTTGTAACTTTTCCAATGATGTGGTTATACAACCAAGGAACTTTAGTTGACCCAATCGAGTAAGCACTGCATTTAACAATCTAGCGAGGTAAGGAGTGACATCGGACAAATACTGATGAACATCTGTAGTGTTTGTAGGTTCATCGTATATGTATCGAGTGCAGAAACCACTGTGCGCGGAAGCATCCAATGTAAACAATGGAACTTCAGGCATTTGTGAATGTTCATCGTTACAGTGACAGTTCATCTCTTCAGCTGTATAATAATAATAATATTTGTCGCAATTGCAACAGGTCTGGCAAGGACCCTAAGAAAGATCACTGACAGCCAGCCTAAATTATAAAAAAGACAATTACATAAAGTGATAAAAGTATGGCCAGGGGAAGGTAAGGGAATAGGTATGGGGACACGAATGCCTTACCACCAAGGTTAGACCTGCCAGGGACTCTAAGGTCCCCGATGGCATCGCCAAACGTGTTGGACAAGGGAGATGAAAATCAAATAAAAATAGAAAGGCAGATAAAAAAATGGAGAGGTTAAAAACATCGTTATGTAAATCAAAGTATGGTTATGGTATAATCTAAAACAATGCATCCTCAAAATGGGAATTGTCACCATCATAAAATAAATAATTTAGAATTAAAATGCACATAGGGCATATGAAAAAGCATGTTAGAATGAGCCGCAAAGTGTAAGCCCAAGTAAAAATTGGGATAAGGTCTTAGGGACTCAGTGGATAGTTCTCCGGACGGCGAAGAAAGGGACGGAAATTTATAGCCTTAAGCCACGTTTTGAAAGAAGTGAGTGACAGCACAGAAACTGTCTCATTATCGAGAGAGTTCCAGACTGGCACAACTCGCAAAGCAAAAAAGGATTTCCTAGAATCAAGTCGAAATTTGGGTACAACGAGCTTTAAATGGTTACCACGAGTCTATGTCACCGAACTAAACTTAAAAAATGGTAATTCATTGGGGGGGGGGGGGGTGAGCAAACAATGTATAATTTTAAAAGTTAGGATTAGGTCAGCCTTTAAACGTCTACATTCCTGGGATTCCAAATCAAGATCATGAAGTCTTCAACTGTATTGCAATGTACGCATGCCCGGTAGTGACTTCGTATGCCTCCTCTGAACGGATTCAAGACGGTCAATGTCCTTGAGGAGGTAGGGAGACCAGACCTGACTCGCGTACTCGAGCAATGGTCGGACATAAACTTTATATGCCCAAAGCCAAGTGTAAAAGTTCCCAGAGTTAAAGCGTCGACGGACCATAGCAGATCTGCGATTGGCCGTTGCTGCGAAAGTTTTGCTGTATGAGGAAAACTGAGATCCTGCTGAAACCAAACTCCAAGATCCCTGAAGCTGGTAAAGGTTTCCTTGAGTATTAAATTACCGAGAAAATAATTTAACCCGCTAGTGGATTTACCCATCGAAACGCAGTGACATTTGTCACAAGAGAGTGGGAGCTGCCATTTGAGTGACCAATTGTAAATTTAGTTGATACTACGCTGCAAATTCAAGGTGTCATCAGATGAAATGACCGGGGAGTGGAGTTGAAGGTCATCAGCAAACTTCTTTTGAGAAACATTACTTTCATTGATGGTCAGATCGTTTAGATAAAGAATGAAGAGTAGGGGACCAAGGACAGAGCCCTGGGGGACCCCACTAATTAAGGCCATAGGCAAGGAGAACTCTCCCTCAACAATAACACGTTGGGAGTGCCCCGTGATAAAGGCAGAAATCCACGATAATAAATTTTCCTGGAAGCCAAGCTGATGCAGTTTAAACAGTAGTTTGGAATGGACAATGGACTCAAAAGCTTTTTTAAAATCGAATAGGATAATGTCAGTTTTAGTGCCCAGGTCAAGTGCCTCGGTCCAATTATCAAGAGCCAGCAGGAGTTGATGAACTGATGATCTACCAGGTAAAAACCCAAATTGGTCTGGGTGGATCAGGTTGAAATTATTAATGTAGATCATCATTGCGTCGCGGATCAGTGATTCCATTAATTTACATGGGACAACGGTTAAGGATATTGGTCGGTAGTTCTGCGGATCAGCGGCATTGCCCTTCTTGAATATAGGAACTACCGAAGCAGTGGACCAAATTGAAGGCAAGATTCCCGATGAGTAGGAAAGTGTAAAGATTATATGAAGGGCAGGTGCAATTTGATCACCAATTTGTCTGTAGATGAAAGAAGAGAAGCCGTTGGGGCCCACAGAATAGAATAGAATAGAATTTTATTTTTATGTGAAAACATAAGGGAAAACTTCCCGAGATTCTTGCGAACCTGTTTTATAAGGAAGAACCCATTATACATACAAAACGTCAAAGCATAATATGGTAACAAAATACAAAACAGGCAATGGGATCTTATATACAGTAATAGCAACATG